>VDFB02297399.1:0-57708 GCA_007258455.2 Sequoia sempervirens | reverse complement strand
TGCTTCTTTGATAAATTTTAAAATTAGAAAATGATTTTTGTGAAGCATTTTATTTTTGATTTACTTTGGAAAAAATGAAATTAAGTGTGTTTTCTTAAATCAACTAATCACGTGGCAGGCATATGATAACATAAGTATGATTAATTATTTAAATTAAGGGTTAAAATTTAGGTTATCATGGAGGCATGAACAATCCATATTTACATAGGAAACCAAAAGGGGCATAACCATGACAGTTCTCCCTTGAGACATCATAAGGAGTGTAGTGTAGAAAAATGCATGCCTTTACATTTTCACACTATGTTTGAGTCCCTTAATTAAACTGGAATTAATTAAACCTCTAATTGACCCAATTATGTATTTAAAATCCTAATTATTTGCATTTTCTAAAAGGGGAACCTACATTAAACAATTGCAAACATCAAATTAAAAACCTTGAAAGTTGTGTGTCTTGGATTTAGGTCCTAAGACCCATCCCCTTTAGATTGTAGAACCCAATTTAAAATATGTTTTTGGTGGTATTTTTATGATCCCAATTCAAGTTGCAATTGTGGGCTTTTAAATTAATTATCGGGAAATTAGAAAATCACCTATAAATACATAGTTATTGTATCAATTCAAAACATCTAGCATCAAGGAAACTTTCACAAGAGTAAATATTATTGTCAAGAGCATTGGAGAACAATTTATCAAATCATGTACATCAACATTCAAAGATACCATCATGATGTCAAAGTTATTTGAATCTATGCATGTTTTGGAGCTAACTGTTGTGATGTAAGTTCAAGCATTCAAAATCAATTCAAGCTCGATCAACATCCAATCAATCCATTTCATGCAATATCAAGACCTTGGAGATGTGTTAGAATTCAATCATCTAAGTGTAGCCATTAAGGGTTTGATTTGCGGTGAAAGAAGGATTGAGGTGATCAAAAGTGCAATTTTGCAAAGTTGTCGATGTTAGAAATTGACTCACATTGCAAGATCTTGAGACCAAATGGAAAGCACAAAAAGAGAATAGAATGTGACAAGAATAAATTGTATTCTCATCAATATGATTCAATTATATGAGATGTGTGTTTTTATAATGAGAGACCCCTTGGTTATATAGCCAAGGTGAGATGCAAGATGTCATAGGATTATGACAAGTGTCTTAATCATATGACATGAGACAACTCATCACACTTACCTAGGTTCGCATGTTACAATTTAAAAGATAAGATAACAACTAATGACAACTAACACCTTCTAGAAAGATTCCTTCCCTGGGACCTAAAGTAAACAACATGTGTAAATAAGTCCCTAGTAATGAATTAACTAGGTACAAGAGACTTTATTTACCAACCTATGAGGTGTAACTTGGGAGTAGAGATTATTATGCAAATGACACAAAGGAATATGGAAACAACACAAAGATGCAAGAATGGGTGGAGGCCTGCCTAGGCCATGTTAGGTACCCATGTACATATCTGATACAATCTCTCACAAATGGAGAAAAGGAGAAAGCCAGTGGAACAAAACTCCTCCCCAAAGGAGATGAAATAAAAAGAAATGTGAAATTCTCTCAATGATGCATGAGAAGGTAAAAACCCATGTGAGGAAAAGAGCCCCCCCCATAGGAGAGAAGAAGAAGAGAGACAAGGCAGCTCCCCCTCAATGTTGAGTCTCCTGCAATGATGGTAGAAGCTCGACATTGAATGTTGAAGATGATCCAATCTTGTCGAACAACATTCCTCCCCTTAGGAAGAAACAAAACCAAGAATGTATGTAGGGTGTCAGGAATATGGATGGTGTATGATGATGTCTCTAAAGCATGCTCAATTTTCTCCATGCTGATTCCAAAAGTTGACACACTCCAAATAGGTGTTCTAGGCCACACTATTGAAGAGGACAATTAGGAATCAAGTAGAGATGAATGTAGAACATGATACAAGACAAGATATCCCCTCTGAGACAAAATACTTGCCTCCCTCGAGAAATGTTGTCCAAAAGTATCCACAATCACATCAAACTGCTAGGAATGATCATGTAGAGAATGAACAAGAGGGTCAAGGTGTTCCCTCACAACAACTGAAGAAGTAGCATCTTCATCAAGGAGAAGATAAATTCTATTCATGATGTCCCAAAAATTTGCAATATGAGACTCCACAAACAAGTCTGAAATACTTGTTAAGAAGCCATCCAAAGTAGCCAAATTTGAAAGACAATGTATGTCCTGCTGCACGGAATCACAAGGAGCCAAAACTGTTGGATCACAAGCATCATCAACTACAATAGTAGATGATTCTGCCAATGTTGGATTACAAGAGTGCTTAGCTTCAAGATGTTGACTCATAGATGAAGAAGATGAACCCTCTAAATCTGGATTAGGAGCCATAGAAATTGAAGTATCAATAGATGTCTTTATAGGAGGAGAAGGAGAAGGTTTCATGTCATCAAAACTACCATAACTTTCCCAATAAGCAAGTGTTTTAGTTGTTTTATCATCAATAGGTTGAAACTCTACAAGTGGAATAAGAAAATCTGCAACAGGATCCTTTGGGAATGGAGGTTCATTCAAGTCTCCATAGATCTCCCAAAGTTTGATCATAAGGTCACGAGGGATTTCAATACCATAAGTGGCCATTTGTGTATCAATATCACAACTACAACCAATTAATCCCAAGATATGTTCTGTCTTTATGTCCCACACAACTCTCTTACATTTTGATGAAGGTTTAGGAACCATTCCATAGAGATATGGAAAAAGATTAAGCCACCTACAATGTGTTAGGATTCCATCTCAGCAAGACTTAAATTTCCATTGATTTAACCTTATTATAGCAGGATGCTTTTTGATGCCCATATTAAACTCCTTAATTTAGTCACACAATAGACCAAACAAGAGACATAAGCTAACAAAGGAAAAAGAGTACCCCCCTAAATTACTTAATCATGAAACCCTCTGAGAAATATCTGATTTGGCACTTTATGAGTAGTACATTTACAATTGCCACTTGCCAAAAAAAATGAAGTGTACTTTGATCTAGGTACATGCAAATGCCAAATTTGGCCGCAAAATCAAGTACAATTTTTGGTACATAATTAGATCAATCTAATCATACCACTGAAAATTACACAAAATCATGCACTTTCAAAAAAATTACACCAAAAAATGTTATCATAGGAGCAAGATCTGAGCTCCTGAAGCTCCCAAAATGAGGAAAAAGTAGCAACACCTATGAGAATCTGCAATTTCTAGAAAAACTAGATACCAAAACCAAATTCGGATTGCACCACTGTGTAGAGCACGAAAAAGTAGCCTAAATAAATAAAAAAATCACTCAAAAAGGAGCTTGTATGATTTCGATATCTGCGTTTGAAAATAACCTTCCAAAATGAAAATACAAATGAGAGGGGGCTGGAATATTTCAAATGTACGCTAACATCAACAATTTATGCGACTAAATTTGACGACTATGCAAGTGTCAAAAAGAATATTCTTCCCTGTATTGGGATATTCATTTGTTGCTTGACTTAAAATTGACGGGTCATGGGCCGTCACCATTGGGTTAGGATTCTAATGTAGAATCTTGGAATATTCCCAAGGAATATTCTTTAGGGACTGCCGATTTTTTTTTAGATCGCTAGATTTTTCTAAAGATCACCATTGAATTTCTTTATCCAATGGCCGGTTTGAAATGGGGCTTGTCAAGATGAATTGAGTTATCCACGGGTGGTAGTGGCCTCCTGCCATGTGGCACGTCTGCATTGGCTTGGTACTTTATGGAGAGAAAGGTACAGGTACTTCGTACCCTCTACAACAATTAAACTCTACGGATTTTATGTTATATATATATTTTTTATTTTTAATTAAAAAAATTCAAAAAAAATTGAGTATGATTTTTAATTTTTCTAATTTTTTTTCAAAAAATATTTGATGGATTAAAATATATATTTTTACAAAAATCGTACTATCGCATGTAATGACGACCTGGGGGTCATATGACTTTTTGGGTAAATTTTTTTTGCCTCATCGAACAACTACTTTGACTTTGACGAATTGACAGTCGATCTTAGGGTTTTTGGCCTTTTGGGCCTTGACAGTTGATTTGTGCCAAAAATGCCGGCTACCTTATGGTTGACAACCACTCTTCATCTTCAAACCCTCATAGATTTGGCCTCATATGCTCGATTTGGACGAAACAAAAGGAAAAACCAACTTTCTCGAACACTTCGAACGCAATGGTGAGCTTAGATTTGCATCAACAAGCTTTCACGATATAAACGCGCAATAAGAGCCAAAATGGAACACCTCAAATCACGGTATTTCTCTTCAAAAAGACTCTCCAATGGCACCCAACACAGCGCTCTAATACCATGTTAGGCTAAAGATATAACTCACGATGCATGTTAGGTCGGTATGGCTACCAAGATATTGGACCAAATGGAAAGCACAAAGAGAATAGAATGTGACAAGAATAAATTGTATTCTTATCAATATGATTCAATGATATTGTGATTGTGATGTGTACAATGAGAGAGACCCCTTGGTTATATAGACAAGGTGAGATGCAAGAGATGTCATAAGATTATGACAAGTGTCTTAATCATATGACATGAGACAACTCATCACACTTACCTAGGTTCACATGTGTTACAAGTCAAAAGATAAGATAATAACTAATGACAACTAACACCTTCTAGAAAGATTCCTTCCTAGGACCTAAGTAAACTTAACATGTGTAAATAAGTCCCCTAGTAATGAATTAACTAGGTACAAGACTTTATTTACACCAACAGTCAAAGTTGTCATCAAAATTTTCAAGACACAATCTAACTTGCAAAATTTAATTCTGACTTTTCGACAGTGAGATCTGGAGGAATTAGGAGTGTAGATCTAGGAGTAGAGGATTGTGAAATCAGATTTTGGACCCTTGTAGTAGGACCCATTCGCCCTAGGGTGAATCTATCCCAAGAGGACACTCAATAACAACTTTTGGTGATTGGTACACATCAACTTACCATTTTTAGATCTATTGGAAGTCTGTTATCTCTAATTGTTTTATGCTTTAAATTGATGATTCAAGTTTCACATTGCATAATTGATTTCATTTACTATTTTTTAGTTTTTCTCCCCAAAGTATTGTTCAAATAGATTTTACCCCATCTTTTCATAAGGAAATTTACAAGATCTCCAATTGGGTTGACTCGCCTAGGGTTGAAAGTCAATCCTACCTTTGGGGATCTCATTTCCCAATGAAACTAGATGAAAGATAGGTGCATCATTTATCTAATCATTTCATTTTGGTGAATCCTATTTTTCGGTGTTTTGAGTAACCCCACACCCTAACTAGGTTAACTTCATCTTCATAGGGTGAACAAAAATGGATACCACATCATACACTCTATTGAATCTCTTCCCCTTACACAATGTGGTGCATTATTCAATGTTTTGCATGTGTAATGATGTTGAGTGAACACAATGAACTCCCATATGTAGTATGATGTAAATGTATATATAGATCCTTTTAATAAAATATTATGTTAGAACTTATGTCCATGTGTAAATGTGGGTATGACACAACCTACATTTCATACCTACCTATCCTTAATTCATATCAAAAACCACATTTTAGAGTCATAGAGGTATATTGTTGGTATTTATAGCTACATTTTCTCATTATTTATGCCTTCATTTTCTTTATCAAAGGTGTAGTTTAGTTTAGATTGGATGTTTTTTATTTAAATGTACTCCCTATTTTAATCCAAATTTAGCTATCACACACAACAAGTGATCTAACATCATATAAATTGTAATGTAGGAAATTTGACTTTGACAAAAAGAAGACTAAGTTCATTTGAGAGTAAACTTCACTACATACACTCAGATTATATTAAATAGATAAAATGTTAAAATGGAAATAACTCGTGAAAATATATATTAACATAAAGATAAACAAATGTAATAACTTTAGAAATGGAAAATATAGACGTTAAAGAACTTATGGTTTAAATATGAGATTATTGACCAAGGACGATAATGTGTAGCATAGAAATTCTTGCATTGCATTATTCTATGACATAGATGCGAGCAAAAAATTCCATAATACCTAAATAAAGCTCTAGAATCTACCTAACTTGCAAGCACAAAAGATGAGAAAAATGTTTGGGATTGTTTGGGAGTTTACCTTAGTCAAACCTTTGTTTTAGTGTTTCCACCTCCACAATAACCAAGATAGATAAAAAGATAAATAGTTTGATAAGGGATGTGATAAATCCCTAAGATGCTCAGAGATACAAGATAAAAAGAATGATACTACTTAATAGGCTTGAGAAATCCAAAGAGGAAAAGAGAGCTAGAAAGATTATTGTGAGATAACTTGAGAGAGTGGTGTAGTAGAGTTGTATGAGCTTGAGAGTAAGAGAGAGTTGTTCAAAATGAATGGATTCAATTCAAAAATGAGAAGAGGAGGGAAGAGGAAGAGTTTTTTTAGTTGTTATGAATCATTTTGATCTATTTCCACTAACCTGAAAGGTGACAAGTGGAAAAACACTCAGAAATGACCTTTGAATGAAAAATTGTCAAAGGATGTTAGCACTATGCATGAATGTCTATGCTAGGTGTTAGTGTCTAGAATATTTATGCTAAAAAATGATAAGGGACAAGATAAAAAAAAAAGAAAAAGAGAGAAACGTAGAAGTGAAAAAAGATGATTGCTGAAAAGAAGGCTTGAGCATCCTAAGAGGGAAAAATGCTCATGCAAGGGTTGAAATGAGCCTACACAAGAACTAGGGAAATGGATAACAAAGTGAGCATAAAACATAGTATGAAATTACAAAAGGTATGAAATTTACAACACTACATAGATGTAAATAAAAGATACAAATAAAAGCACATACATGTGTGAACATCATAAAGCTCATCCTAGTTAGAGTTATAAAATATGTACTTAAGTAACCTTAAGGAATATATCATATAAGGACTAACTATTGAAATTTAATATAATTGATTATGACATCATGTGAGAAAGAGTAAAATCATCATGAAAAATCATAGAAGGATCCGCCGTAAAGTTTATATCCAATATAAAATAATTAAAAAATTATAAGATCTAAAAACAAAAACTAGAAATCAAAATCCTTAAGGCATAAGATTGTTTGGGTTCACCAATTTATGTGTGAAAATACATGATTTCTATATAATTATGTTGGGATTAAGGTGTATCAACCTTAGAGAGTCCCAAGATATTCAATTAATTATTTTAGTCCCTTTTTTGCATATTTTATTAGTTAAATCCTAAGTGATATGTTTCTAAGTTGCTATAACACTTTGTGGGACCCAATTGTGAGTTGGCTTCCTACATGTGTGGAGGGGAGCATGAAATTGTGTCACTTATCACTTTGGTGCTCAATTGGGAAGAGGAGTTTGTGAAAACCTATCAAAGGTGCGCCATAGTGAGTTGTTTCATTGATTTTGGAGTTATCACTTGGTGGGATTTTGGAAGGTTGCTAAAATGGGACTATGCCAACTACTCAGAGTGACTAGAAGTCAAAGGGAGTTCAAGACTGACAGTTGGCTATATTTTCTCTAATGGGACACCATGCATGTCAAAGTGGCCAATATTTGCATAAAATATGGAGTTGGACGCTTTGCATGTTGTTGCATGTTGATGCATGTCGTTGCATGATTGGTAAGTTGCTTTATTGGTCAGTTTGGACTTGTGCATGTTCTCCATTTTAGTTTGCATGCATGTAGAGACTGTGAAGATGACACATGGAATTCCTAGGTTCCCATGTTAGATTTTTATAAATATGAGAAATGTTTATGTATTTTGAGAGATGTTTTTTATATTTTTTGAGAAGTCGTTATGCTATGGAAATTACTCTAGATTTGTATCATAGTGTAAAGAAACTTGTAAGAACATATAATTTATTATTTTCTTGTAATTGCTTATTATTGATAATGGTCATAAATTGATCTATGCTTTGTTACAAAGACACACACATCTAGTAGAATCAAGATGGAGAAGTTTAATGGTGTCAATTTTGAGTTGTGAAAACTAAAAATGGAGGATATACTCATGGATAGAGATCTATTCCCACTACCATATCTGAAACAAGAACAACTAATACAACCCAAGAAGATTGGGATCTAATGGACCGAAAATCTAAGGGTTTGATCAGACTATGGTTGATTTTTTTCTCTTGAATGTCCATGAAGAGAAGATTGCAACGAGTCTTTGGAAGAAACTTGGAGATATTTATCAAGGAAAATCCTTGGTAAATAAGTTGTTCTTTTAGAAGAAGTTGTATTCTTTGAAGATGGAGGAAGGAGGATCCATTGTAGATCACCTCAATTCCTTTAATATGGTTTTTGTATAGTTGGGTTCAGTTGGTGTGAAAATCAAGGATGAAGATTGTTTCATGCTTCTATTATGTTCTTTTCCAAACTCTTGGGGCCACCTAGTGATGGCTATTGAAAGTACTACAACCACCTTCAAAATGGATGATGTGATTGCTTCACTATTGTCTGAAGAAATGCAAAGGTAATCTTCTGAGATGGCTAAGGAGGCCCTTGCTATTTTTGGTAGATCAAAGGAGAAAGACAAGAAGAAGGACAAGAAGTTTAAATCTAAGTCTCCTGGTAAAAATTACAAGGTGAAACATTGGAACTGTGGCAAGACCAATCATTTTCAAAAAGAATGGAAGGAGGAGAAGAAAAATAAAAATAAGAGAGCCTTCAATTTTGCTTCAAATAAATCCTCTCAAGATGAATGTGATGCTGTTGTTGTATCCTTGGAAACACATTCATCAAAAGATGTGTGGTTGATAGACTTAGGTGCCTCTTTCCACATGACCTCTCATAGAGGTTGGTTCTCGAAGTATGAGGAGTATGATGGTGGGAAGGTGTACCTGGGTGACGACTCTCATCTGAAGATTGTTGGTCATGGAAAATTCAAGATTCAATTCCCTAATGGTATAGTGAAGGGAATTGTTGGTTTCCTGCATATCGCTAGTTTGGCATGGAACCCACTTTCAGTAATTCAGTTGAGTGATGTGGGTGTGCAAGTTGTTTTTTCAAGTGGTGTATGCAAGATGACTAGAGGATCTATGGTGCTTGTTAAGGGTGTTTTGATTGGAACCTTGTATAAGCTGGATGCATACACAATTCAATGCAATAGTAATTTTTTGGAGTCCAAGAAGAGGGATATGGATTCTTCATCCTCACCATTAGATCAAGTAGAGAAGAAAATTGTGGTTTCTACATTTGATGGCCATTTTTTTTGGGTACTTAAGGGTGCCAATTCTTTGGAGATGAAGCTCCCAGAAGAGAAGACAATGTTATGACACCAAAGACTTGGCCATATTGGTGAGAAGGGTCTTAGATCCCTAAAAAATAAGAGCCTTGTTGAAGGCATTGATGATTGTAATCTTGAGTTTGATTTTTACAAAAAATGTATATATAGAAAACAACACTGTTTTATTTTATTCTAGTTCTCATAAGTCTTTTTGGGTATTGGATTATATTCATGTAGATGTTTTTGGTCTTGTTAATTTTCCTTCATTATCTAGATATGTGTATTTAATCTCATTTATATATGATTATAGTAGGAAATTTATATATTTACTCAGAAGTAAGTCTAAAGTTTTTAGTCGATTTAAGGAATTCAAATCCTTGGTTGAAAATAAGACTGGTAGAAAAATTAAGTGTTTGAGGATGGATAATAGTGGTGAGATTTGTTCATTAGAATTCGACAGGTTCTATAAGGACCATGGGATTGAGATACATAAGACAACTCCATACACCCCACAACAAAATGGAGTTATGAAGAGGATGAACATAATGCTGATGGAGAGGGCTAGGAGTATGCTAAGTGGTGCTGGCCTTGAACAAAAGTTTTGGGTTGAAGCTATAGCTATTGCATGTTATTAAATTAACAGATCTCTTACTTTAATATTTTTTGAAAAGACACCCATGGAGGCGTGCTCTGATAAGAATCCCTTGATGAGACGTCTTAGAGTCTTTGGTTATGAGGCATATGCTCATGTGCCTAGTGAGAAAATATCTAAATTGGAGAACAAGGCGGTTAAGTGTATCTTCATTGGCTATGGTTCCAATGTGAAGGGTTACAAGCTTTGGGATCCAGTTGCAAAGAATTTTATCTATAGTAGAAGTGTGGTATTTCAAGAGTTGAAACCTTTCATTGTTAATTTTCAACCAAAGACATGAGAGAAACAAAAAAGGAGGTAGTTTAGATCCCACCTACTCTAAAGAAAGACGAACTACACACTACTATTAGACATGATGAGGAGAGATGAAGTAGCTTTGAAAGCTTTGAAGAAGAGAAAGAACCTCAACCTCAACAATTGAGGAGGTCTACGCATGTTAGGAGGCAACCAGAAAGATTTGGATATTCTATGTTGGATTCTAGTTGTATATTTGCTTTGATTGTTAACATTGATGGGCCTAGGATTGTTAGAGAGGCTATGGGTATGCATGATGCAGATTCCTGGATGAAAGTCATGAATGAAGAACAATGCTACATGGGATTTGGCACCTTTGCTTGAAGAATAGAAACTCGTAGGATGCAAATGGTGAAGGGAACACAATATACTGAGAGGAGGGTGAACCAGTAAATCAAATCTATTTAAAAATATTTACTCCAACACATATATCCAAACATGAAACTTGAATCAAAGAAGCTAAAAATAACTAAGCAACCACATAAGCACACATTCACACATGAGAACACCAAATATTCATGAAAACCCAAGATGGGAAAAACCATTGTGAGAATAGTTGCTTAGATCTATTGTCCAAATCCAATATCACAAAGAAGGAATATAATAAGGGAATTACAATATGAAGTAGGCACCAACCTACTGGAGACACTAATCCCTAATTGTATTTATAGGCACTAGCCTACTAAAGACACCAACCCCTAATACAAAGATTTGATCACTGACTCAACAAGTAGAGCACAAGTCCTACCATAATACAAAGATAAAGCTTGCAAAAACTCAATCCTGATTACACAACTTACACCACATATGAACTTGCTTCAAACACTTTCTTGAGCTCCTTATGATCTTCTGATGATGACACACAATGATTGAGATTCAACTCATATTGAATAACACTTACTCATAGGACTACTCTCACCCTTTCTCACACCATTCTCACATTCTCATACTTATCACATGAAGTGAGATCTAAATTATATACAACATTACATTAACCTCCATTCATGTTGACCAGGGATCCATAATTAACCATGATGAAATAAAGTTGACCTAAATTCAAATTACATGGAACATGTAATGGGTAGGTCCTAAATCAAATTTGTTGCCGCCAAATCAACATGATGCCATGTGCACTACCACAAGAACCTTAACCTGGACAAGTATTTTAGCTCGCCACGCTATCTTCAAATGTCACATGCTACTAGTCATTTCTAGACAGTTTCAAAACCATCATTGGTTGAATAACTAGCACAATGACCTTTCTGCCACTTCAAACTTTTTACATGTTGAACATAACTTTTGGAAACTCTGGAATACGATAGAAAATGTGAAGACATACTCTCCGTTCAAATTCTAGAACCAAACTCATCTTCAGGAAGAAATAAAAAACATGAATGTGTTGCCAGAGATCTCTCTCTGCCTTGAGTAACAATCTAAAATATTCTGGATCAGAATTCCAGATTACCTTTATCAACATGAATAGATGTAGGCATGATGTAGCAATCATTTATTAATCAGTTGGATTCATTATTCTCAAAATGTACATTGATAATGATAATTCAAGTATTATTACATTTAATTCTCATTGTACTACTGACATTACTCCTTAGACACTAGTGAGTACTATCTGTCAGCAAAAACACTACTCATTGACATTACTCCTTTGAAATCAATGACAAAATTTGTTCAAAAAATAGGTATTCAAGAAGAAAATTAGTCTAGATGGTAGTGTTGAGAAGCATAGAGAACAATTAGCTAAAAATGGGTATTCTTAGGTGGAGGGAATTTATTATGGTGAGATATTCTCTCCTATAGCGAAGCTGACATCTATTAGGTTCTTACTATCACTTGCAATTGCTTGTGATCTAGAATTGGAACCGATGGATGTGAAGAAAACATTCCTTCATGGTGATTTGGAGGAAGAAATTTATATGTCACAAGGCTAGAGCATTTCATTGAGAAAGGTAAAGAGAACTTGGTATGCAAGTTGAAGAAATCTCTATATGGTTTTAAGCAATCTCCTAGAATGTGGTACCAAAAGTTTGACACCCATGTGTTGTCTTTAAGATTTTTGAGATCCAAATCTAATCATTGTGTCTATTACACGACTGATAATGGTCACATTCTCATCATAGTATTGTATGTGGATGATATGTTGTTTATTGGGAATGGTAAGCGTATGATTTCAGATTTGAAGTCTCAGTTGTCATTACAACTCAGGATGAGGGATCTAGGTGCAATGAGGTGTATTATGGGGATGGAGATTAGAAGAGATATATCTAACAAAAAGCTTTGGCTTACCTAGATTAAGTATGTGAACTCTATGTTGGAGAGATTCAACATGACAACTTGCAAACAAATGGTTGTTCCAATTGTATGGGGGATGAAGCTTTCTATTGAGGATTATCTAAAATATCCTATTTAGATGGAGGACATGACTAGAGTACCATATGCAAATGTTGTTGGTAGCTTGATGTATGCTATGGCCTATATGAGGCCAAACATTGGCCAAGCCGTGGGAGTCCTTAGTTGGTTTATGACTAATCTTGGACGGGTGCACTGGGATGTTGTGAAGAGAGTGTTCAAATATTTGGGGGGTACTTCTTAGTATGATCTATTTTTTCATGGTTATCCTATTGGATCTTAGTATTTAGTGAGCATTTGTGGATATTTGGATTTTGGTTGGGCAGGTGACATTAATAGCAAAAGATCCACTAGTGGATACGTTTTCAAGATGTTTGATGGTGCTATAAGTTGGATAAGTAAGTGGTAGGCTATAGTCGCTTTGTCCACTATAGAAGTAGAGTACATGGTAGCTACTCATGCTTTCAAAGAAGCCATTTGGCTTAAGAGGTTGTGTTCTCATATTGGTTTTGATGTAGGACACATTACTATTTGTTGTGACAACCATAGTACTATTTGTTTAGCGAAGAATCCTACTTTCCATGCCAGAACAAAGCACATAGATGTGAAGTTTCACTTTGTTCATGACATGGTGGGAGATGGAAAGGTGAAGTTGGAAAAGGTTGATACTTTGGTGAATGTTGCAGATGCATCGACAAAGCCACTGAGCATAGAGAAGTTTAGATGGTGTGCTAGTTCTATGGGCCTTGTGGCCTAAGTAGTGATATAGTGACTCTTGTAAGGTCTTTGACAAGTGGGAGAATGTTGGGATTAAGGTGCCTCAACCTTAGAGAGTCCCAAGGTATTTAATTAATTATTTTAGTCCCTTTGCTACTATTTTATTAATTAAATCCTAAGTGATATGTTTCTAAATTGCTATAACACTTTGTGGGACCCAATTGTGAGTTGGCTTCCTACATGTGTGGAGAGAAGCATGAAATTGTGCCACTTGTCACTTGGGCACTTAATTGAGAAGATGAATTTGTGAAAACCTCTTAAAGATGCACCATAGTGACACATGTCATTGATTTTGGAATTAATCACTTGGTGAGATTTTGGAAGGTTGCTAAAATGAGAATGTGACCACTTGGAGTTACTAGAATTCAAAGGGACTTCAAATTGGTAGTTGGCTATATTTTCTCTAGTGGGATGCCATGCATGTCAAGGTGACTAATATTTGCATAAAATATGGAGTTGGACACCTTACATGTATGTTGGTGCATGTTCTTGCATGAATGGCATGTTGCTTTATTGGTTAGTTTGGACTTGCACATGTTCTCCATGTCAATTTGCATGCATGCAAAGACTGTGGAGATGACACATGACATTCCTGGGCACCCATGTTAGAGGTTTATAAATATGAGAAATGTTTATATATTTTGAGAGATGTTTTTTATATTTTTTGAGAAATCGTTATGCTGTCAAAATTACTCCATATTTGTATCACAATGTAAAGACACTTGCAAGAGCATAGACTTTGTTATTGTATTATAACCACTTTGTTATTGATAATACAATTGATTTGTGCTTTGGTGTGTGGGTTTTTTCTCGAAAAGGTTTTCCCATGTAAATCTGTGTTACAGTTTTATGTGTTTAAATATGAAATTTAATTTATGAATGTGCATCTAAACCATAATAGTTTAAAGATTTGTAACAAACTTTTGCAACCCTCTCTTACTTAGATCCATGTTTGGAAGTTGCTTCTACTACCTAGCTTTACCTTTCAAATTAATCTAATTTAAATATATTAATTAATCATAATAAAAATCAACCTACAATTAATGAGCCAATATAGTTTACATTATATAAGCAAATTGATAAATAAGCATTAATATTTAATGAGGCAAATTAAGGTACTTCTTTAGGATTTGATGTAGAATATTTAGTGATAGGTGACTATTGGTGATTCATCCTTGTAAGTCATGCTTAGAAATTTTTCAGACAACACTTGTCATACTAAAAAACTCACCATGCCTTATTCTCGATCATTTTTGTGCCATGAGAATGATCTCTATGCTTGTTGATTTGATCTTTGTTTACACATTCTACCTTGTCCACTCTATGCACTTTTGGTTACCTAGAATCTACTCACCTCAAGTGCCTAGCCTATGTCTATAAAATTGACTATGTTAATGAAAAACCTTTAAGAGCTTGTCATACGAGACTTCTCCTCAATCAAATTGATAAAACTAATTTAACAATGTTACAATAATTTAAAACACCACTAAACACTCATAATATGCCTAGACAATACTAATACCATGTAAATGAAATATGTAAATTATAATATCATAATATTATTCTATAAATTTTTCTAGTCGAAAATAAATTCTATACCATAAATTTAAGCTAAAATAATAAATAAATAAAATACAAATCAAAATCAATCTATATAAAAATAATATCAAATTAAATTCACACATACTAACAATTTTTTTTTTTTAAATATATAACTAACAATTTAAAGAAAAACATATTACATATTACTGATATATTAATGATTACATTTGAAACAAACAAATAAAAATAAAAATAAAGAAAAATTATGCACCCTTACAATTATGTCAAATTATTCACCAATATATCGGCTCTAAAAAGACAACGAGTTCACGTACTACAAACTTTCTAATCCAAAAACATTGAAAATCACAAAAGCTTTTTACATATTTCGTGGGTCCGTGAATTAAAAAGTAGACGTACAGATAAATATAAAAAAAATAAAATAAAAAAATAAAAAATTATTAACCTGTAGGTAAATGTCTTGGAAAAGGGACCTACACTTTCTACATGATATTAAATAAAATATTAAAAAAATTATATCATGATAAAATCATGAAACTTCTCTCTGACATATTATTCTAGAGGTTAAAATCTTAACCACACTACATTTTTATTTGTGGTTCCTCACGTTATTAACTAGTGCCTCCAATTAAAAAAATACAAATTCTCGATAGATGCAGCCACTGTGAAGAAACTGGAGATCATAGATGAACGGGGAAGGGTATTCATAGATTTATACAGTTGGAGAATCCATGATATCACCTTAAGGAAATGCTAAACTAGGGATATTCTGTACTGGACCTGCTTATTTGAGGAAGTGCATGGTTGTTTGGCTATGGCATGCTGCCAGGTTATGCATTTGAACTCTGCAACCATATGGAAGTGCAGGTGGACCTTGTTGGCCATAGACAGCAAGAGGAATAAACATGATATTACTCTGTTATTCAAGGAAAATCACCGTCACCATCTTAGAACCTTCACTTTTTGCATGCCCTCCAACTCCTCAAAAGGACAACCACCAAGGTACATGGATATACAGTGTTTCTTAGCTTATAGGAATCAATGTGCAGAATGGAACCCATCCATTTAAAAAATAAAATAAAAATTAAATTGTGTTTTTTTTAGTTACTGGTATGATATGAAGATGAAACTGATGGAACCCCATATGGGCTCTTTATAAATTTTGATTATAGGGTCGCCAACATGATTGGTCTGCATCAATTAAAGAAAAATTGAAAGCAAAATCAACTTGTTACTCTGTTGATGTTTTGGTGATATTATTGAGACTGTTTATCAAAAAGGCCATGGAAGAAATTACTCCTCATATGGAATAGGTCATTGAAGGATGAGTGCGTATTAAAAACTAAACACAGTTAAAAATCCTACGAATATAAATTATTTAAATTATTGACTTTGTTAATTGCATTTGGAAAAGTGAATTGATAATAAAATAGATGCTTGATGTAAATACCAAAACATTTGGATTCAAGGCAGAGTATGCTATATCTGTAAGCCTTCAATGATGAGGCTTGAGTTCTGAGTCCTTAAGTCCTTACACCCATCATGGTTTGATTGGTCCTCTCTAATTGTTTGTAAATTTATTAAATAGGCTATTGGGAACACTGTCTGTGATAGCCTGAACCAATTACAAAATTTGTAAGTGTGGGACTTGTTTTTGATCGCTCATCATCCGAGCCATGAGACAAGTTGGTGGAAAATGCAGCAGTATTGTGGGCAGAGCTGACTTTATTTTATCACTCTGTTAGTATTAAAAAATTAAAATGTATGGAGTACCTAAGTACAAGCAGTAGCAGTGGTAGCACCGGAGTGTCGATAAATATAAAGCAGTACTGAAGTGCGAGTATAAGAGAAACCAAGAGTCCAGGCATCACAAGTTATGTTCTAATTCACTAGTCTCTGCCCGGAAAGTTTCCAACTCTAACACCATGCAGCTGGTCTAATAACCATTTTACCGTTGAAACACATGGTGAGGTCTGGCTTAAAAAAAGCCTGCAACTTCTATACCATCACAGCCTTATAGAAGACATCTAGCATGGATGTGAGCCCTTATAGACTGTCATGTCCCCGTTTTTGGCGAGCATCAGTGATCGTGAGATTGGCCTATCATGAGACCCTCGTAGGCTGACAGAGTGGTTAGAGGGTCGTCTCGGAGCTTGGCTCAGCTTCAGATTGGCAGTTTTGATCGATTGGCTTTCGTTCGGGCTCATTCAGAGACTTTTTGCAGAATTGCTATTTTTAGCAGTTCCTGGCAGGTAGTGTGGGACCACTGCTATTTTTAGCAGTTTGGCTGTGGCGGCATCAGGAATCACTTCAGAGTTCGTCAGCATCAGACGGATCGGTAATCGGATGAGTAACGGGCGAGATATTAATATTTAATTATATTAATTAAATATTAATTAATTAATGATTATATTATAAAGTTATAATTTTTAATTATAACTTAAGTTATCTGCCTTGAGGGGTGCGCCCATCATCAGGAAGGGGCCAGTTGGACATTTAAATTAATATTAAAATATTTGACAGGAAATTATTGAAATTCATAAAAGAATTAAAAGTCAATATTTTAATAATTCCCTATTATTAAGGAATTCGCCCTTTTGTGAGGATAAAGGGGTTTTGCATTGAAAATTGAGCGATTATGACATTGGAGAATCAGAGAAATTGATCAAGTCTTGCCAGAGCACAGAGACCTTAGGGTTTTGTCTCGAAATCGTCGGAGAACGAGCCATCTCCTTCGAAGCAGTTCAGAGGATGTGAAATAACATCTGATTTATTGCCAGTTGAGAAATTTCTTCATCCAGAAGAAGTTACAGAGCTTCAGAGAATTTATTGAACTTCACAGAGGTCTTCATCAGGGTTTCAGAGAGTTTATACATTCAGAAGGCAATCCATTCCAGAAGGTTGATTCTATTGCTATTTTGGGGGTTTAGAAAGAGGGCCGTACAAATTAATTGATGGCTGCTGTAGCCGTACTGTTTTGTACAGCAGGCCGTACCATTGATCATCTGAGAAAAGTGACTTACAGAGTCTCTGAGTGGTTCTTGCAGTCAGAGTCCAATTATTTGCAGAGGTGCATCATATGAACAGAGATTTTTCATCGAAGACAGGAGGGATTTCTTATTTTATTGCTGCTGTTCTAGCCAGGGCCGTACCTTCCTGTACTTGGCCGTACACCTTCAAGTTTCTAAGTGATTCGAACTCAGAGGGTTTTGCCAGGGTTTCAATCCAGAGGAAATATTTCTACTTAGCTGGGCGCATATATTCTTTATCTTTTAGGAACATCAGAGGGAGGCCTTACAAATATAATTGCTGCTGTCAGAAGTCCGTACTTTGTCTGTACCTGGGGCCGTACTTTCATAAAGGCGTGTTTTGTCTTGAAGAAAAAACGCCTATCTCTAGAATCTCCCGTCTTCATCAATAAGGGCGTTTGGATACTGAGAACCATTTGGGGCGGTTGCTGAGAGGAGAAAGGATCATCTTGCATCAGCCGTACATTCTGTATCAGTTCACCAGCAAGCTGATTTACCAGGTTTTTTCCAATAAAAATTCATTATTTATTGTTGCATGTTAGCAAATCACTGTGTATTGAGATCTTTTGAGTTAATAAAGATACGCCTTCTATCTAGCTTGTATTTGCTACGCATTATGATGATCTAGCAATTTTTAAGAATTCTATTATTATATTCTGTAAAAGCCGTACTATTCATTATTGCATCAAAAACCAAACATTGCAAAAAATCACGAAAACATCAAAACGTCAGAAAAACATTAAACTTCAGTCAGAATCAGTATTAGGGGAAACAAGGGGTTTCTACAGTGGTATCAGAGCTAAATCCTGCCATCCTGAGGGTTTAGCCGTCTTCTGCAGCCGGAACAGTTGGGTATTATCAGGTTTTTATTCATTCAGGCGAGCTTTGGTTGACATGCAACAGGGTTCGTTTTGGCAGCCGGGAAACATGGCTGACAGAACTGATAGGAATTACAGGTCGGATAGAACAGTTGATCTTAGAACAGAGACTCCTTACAATAACAGAGGTCAGAACCGTGCTGAGGTCTTGCATGCACTCAGAGAACTTAGTGCAGGTCAACGGCGGTCAAATGGTGTGTTACAGCAGGTGGCAGTTGTACTTCAGAGACTGGATACTCCAAGGAGATCGTCACCACCTCGTGACGATGACAGAAGTGTTACAGGTTCACGGAGAGCTCCTAGGTCAGTGTCACGGACAGCGGATAGGTCTACGAGGCCCCCCTTCACGAGACAGGAGCCCGTTGTGGATATACCAGGTGAAAGGTATGAGGGTTTGTTCGCCGGCACACTTAGGGCAGCGAACAACGAGTGGCAGTCAGAGTCACCTGAGATTAGTGGGAGGATTACCATTGACAGGACAGCGCAGAGCACAGAAGGTGAAGTGATGAGCATGTTTCGGGAGTATAGCAATCTACCTCAGAAGATTAAAGAAAAACTTTCTTTCGTGAGTTACGTGGATGTGCACCCGAGTCTTTGCCATAAGACGGAGTTTGCAAGACATAAATATCTGACTACAGCTCGTGAATTGTTTACACCTGGAAAGGATAAAGAATCTACATCTGATGATTATCCAATTCTTCATGAGAATGATTTGATATCTTCAGACTCCTGTGAAGTAGGCAGAAATTTGTGTGATGAATTTGATCGTAGTGCTGATTTGATCCATAAGCACACTAGCACAGCTTCGGGTTATGGCTTACCTACATCGTCTTTGCAGGAGGTGACTCAAGAAATTTCTGTCCTGAAGGTTACTTCTGATTTTTATAACAGCGATGATGAAACCTTGCGTGAGCATGATACGACAGCTGTTTCAGAGGTGCAAAGTAACCCTATTGAGTCGTCATGTGAAGAGACTGTCGAGTTGGGTACTAGTGATGCAGTTGGTATTGAGGATCTGTGTTATGACGAGTCTGATTTTTCGGATCAGACCTTTGAAAACCAGCTAGAGGATTCGTATGTTGACACGGAATCCCAGGATCATGTGTTGGATGAGCATGCATTTTCTTGTGGAGTAGAAGCGTGCGAAGATATTGTCAGACCAGCAACTTCTACCGTACCAGTTGAACCATCTTTCGAGGTACAGAGCAGCAGTACCTTAGATGTTGAGGTGTGCATGGTTGAGAGCACACACGATGCTACAGATCATGAGATGAGTGATGACGGATCAGCGTCATATCATAGTGCATATGGTGAACCGGAAATCTTGTATGGGGGTCGTAAGTTTCAGAATCCTCATCATTTGGTTGGGCAACTACAAGTAGATGACACTATGATTACCACCGCCCTTGAGCATTTTGACGTTGCTCGTCGGATGTTGACTACCTACAGTTGGAGTCCTTCTTCGACAGATGAGCACAGTGATAGTGGTTTTTCCCTTGCAGTGATACATGCACTCCGAGAAGCAATTGGAACGATGAAGCAAAATTAATTCAGACTACTTGCAGACAGAGATTTCCTTCTCGAGTGGGATTGCATTTGTTATGATGCATGGCAGGGAAAGGAGGAGCGGATCGATGAGCTCACTCATGAGCTCGAGGTGACTGCGAATTCATTGCAGAGCACCCAGTTGGCTCTTCGAGAGTCACAGTTACAGATTGAGAGGCTTACCGTGGCGTTGAGGTTAGCACAGTCTTCACCACCTTTGGACATCGTGCAGTCTTGCATGGCAGTGGTTGGTGAGGAGTATATACCCATGGTACATAGCAGTGAGGGAGATGTTGAGGATGAGGTTACATCCATCTCGGTCACAGGAGCAGTTGTTACAGATAGGATGAGTGCCCTAGATGAGAGTTGCAGTGAGCCACACATTGCACCAGGTTCTCATGAGATTAGTTCCGTGATTGGTGATGCAGGGCAGTTCATTGATAGTTCCTGTGACATGGTTGTTGATTCACTCGAGAGTTGTGTAACAACCCTCGATACTTGCCCATCTTCACAGCAGATATTTAGAGTCTCATCCAGTTGGGAGATTGATACTTATGATGATTTGTCTCCCTTCCCTGGAAGCAAATCAATCCTGTCATACGATACAGTTGACTATGATCAGCAGCTGTTTGAGCCGAGTCAGGAGTACAACTCAGTTTATTACTCCAGCGATTCAGAGATGGATGATTCCGATCAGGATGGAGTGATTGTGCAGTTTGTGAATAATCCATTGTTTGAATTTGATGGTGGGGTGATCTATGATAACCCACTCTTCGAGTTGGACGCTGATCGTACTTCTGATGTTAGTTCTGAGTTGGGTGATGATCGTAGTGTTCGGGATTGTTCCAGTGCATCGCAATTCCAAACCAAACTCACAGAGGAGTTCAATGAGGTGTACACGGTGAGGAGTGCTTACGGTTTTTCCTTTGATCCACCTGTACATGGTTCGTATCCGATGCACCATACTTGTGCACAGGGTGATTCTCTCGGTACCGTTGAGGGGAGTAATTCATTACTGTGTGCAGAGTTACCATCTTCACAAGATGGGATTGGCGGATGCAGGTACTTGACCCAGCAGTTTGCGGGGTATTACTTGCAGGGGCAGCAGTCTGTTTTACATCATGCCGATATGTATTTGACAGGGCTTGATACTTCTATGTCGTAGATTTTTCATACAGGTACATGGTTACAGGGCGACTATGGTGTTAGTTGGCATGATGGGTTGGACAGTTATCACATCCATGAGGGTTTAGCAGAGGACAGAGAGAGATTCAGGATAGTAGATGCTTCTAGAAGTTTTTATCTCGGCATGACGGATGGATGTAGATACATTTTGTATTGGGATCCTGGTGGCGACAGCTTTGACGCAGAGTTTTGGATGGGTCCTATTGAGATACTTCACTATTTTCAGCATGGTGGAGTTGGAGGCAATGGAGCGCAGTGGCAGCCTGAGGAGGACCGTCACAACAGACTTTTACGTTGGGTTTGGGATCCAGGCATTGATTGCGCAGTTGAGTTTGATGATGCTACAGGAGTTAGTTCGAGATGTGTGGGACATTACACAGTTTTCCTTTTTGGGCCTTCCAAGGATTGGACTTTGTTTGTAGTGGAGATTGCTTGGGGTCAAGCAATTTTAGGGAGGGCGGACTGTCATGTCCCCGTTTTTGGCGAGCATCAGTGATCGTGAGATTGGCCTATCATGAGACCCTCGTAGGCTGACAGAGTGGTTAGAGGGTCGTCTCGGAGCTTGGCTCAGCTTCAGATTGGCAGTTTTGATCGATTGGCTTTCGTTCGGGCTCATTCAAAGACTTTTTGCAGAATTGCTATTTTTAGCAGTTCCTGGTAGGCAGTGTGGGACCACTGCTATTTTTAGCAGTTTGGCTGTGGCGGCATCAGGAATCACTTCAGAGTTCGTCAGCATCAGACGGATCGGTAATCGGATGAGTAACGGGCGAGATATTAATATCTAATTATATTAATTAAATATTAATTAATTAATGATTATATTATAAAGTTATAATTTTTAATTATAACTGAAGTTATCTGCCTTGAGGGGTGCACCCATCATCAGGAAGGGGCTAGTTGGACATTTAAATTAATATTAAAATATTTGACAGGAAACTATTGAAATTCATAAAAGAATTAAAAGTCAATATTTTAATAATTCCCTATTATTAAGGAATTCGCCCTTTTGTGAGGATAAAGGGGTTTTGCATTGAAAATTGAGCGATTATGACATTGGAGAATCAGAGAAATTGATCAAGTCTTGCCAGAGCACAAAGACCTTAGGGTTTCGTCTCGAAATCGTCGGAGAACGAGCCATCTCCTTCGAAGCAGTTCAGAGGATGTGAAATAACATCTGATTTATTGCCAGTTGAGAAATTTCTTCATCCAGAAGAAGTTACAGAGCTTCAGAGAATTTATTGAACTTCACAGAGGTCTTCATCAGGGTTTCAGAGAGTTTATACATTCAGAAGGCAATCCATTCCAGAAGGTTGATTCTATTGCTATTTTGGGGGTTTAGAAAGAGGGCCGTACAAATTAATTGATGGCTGCTGTAGCCGTACTGTTTTGTACAGCAGGCCGTACCATTGATCATCTGAGAAAAGTGACTTACAGAGTCTCTGAGTGGTTCTTGCAGTCAGAGTCCAGTTATTTGCAGAGGTGCATCATATGAACAGAGATTTGTCATCGAAGACAGGAGGGATTTCTTATTTTATTGCTGCTGTTCTAGCCAGGGCCGTACCTTCCTGTACTTGGCCGTACACCTTCAAGTTTCTAAGTGATTCGAACTCAGAGGGTTTTGCCAGGGTTTCAATCCAGAGGAAATATTTCTACTTAGCTGGGCGCATATATTCTTTATCTTTTAGGAACATCAGAGGGAGGCCGTACAAATATAATTGCTGCTGTCAGAAGTCCGTACTTTGTCTGTACCTGGGGCTGTACTTTCATAAAGGCGTGTTTTGTCTTGAAGAAAAAACGCCTATCTCTAGAATCTCCTGTCTTCATCAATAAGGGCGTTTGGATACTGAGAACCATTTGGGGCGGTTGCTGAGAGGAGAAAGGATCATCTTGCATCAGCCGTACATTCTGTATCAGTTCACCAGCAAGCTGATTTACCAGGTTTTTTCCAATAAAAATTCATTATTTATTGTTGCATGTTAGCAAATCACTGTGTATTGAGATCTTTTGAGTTAATAAAGATACGCCTTCTATCTAGCTTGTATTTGCTACGCATTATGATGATCTAGCAATTTTTAAGAATTCTATTATTATATTCTGTAAAAGCCGTACTATTCATTATTGCATCAAAAACCAAACATTGCAAAAAATCACGAAAACATCAAAACGTCAGAAAAACATTAAACTTCAGTCAGAATCAGTATTAGGGGAAACAAGGGGTTTCTACATAGACAATGCTACAAGTATACAGTATCTGCCATAAGAAAAAAGGGATAAGAAGCTACATCCTGTCTTCTAGGTATGGGAAGAATTGGCTGGAATGGTTAATTTTCCAGACCTAGTTGTTCTTTGTTACATACATGACACATATGCTTTGTCAACTACGTGTCATCAACCTCTGTGGCAATTGAAATAGCTCATAGTGCCACAGGTAAATTATGTAAACTTATTTGATATATTTGGCAACTAGTGCTGGTAGTCAAGGACCAAGGTCTTATCTCACTTAAGATTATAGCTTCGGTGGTGAATGTATCAGTTAGTTAATGATATAAATGATGAAGTTGCTTTTATTGCTCAACACTTAACCAGTGAGATGGAAGCTGGGGGAGCAAATGGGATTAGATACGTTGATGGGCCAGTGATTCTAGCTGTAAACAATGGATGCTAGGGACCGTACATATGAATTTGTGCACTGCTGTAGTTAACATGTTGAGTGTTCTGTCTGAAGAGTGCTTTAGGTAGTCTGGTATGCATTGGAGCCTTGAGACTCACCAGCTCAAAAATAAATTCTGAGTGCATTCACGAGAATGGAAGGGAATTAATGGGGGCTCACACAAGCATTGGGTATGAATTTAAATTCAATGAAGCAAGAATGACCTTACAAGGTTTTATTCTATGATCAGGGAAGCTTGGCATTGGTTGACATCTTGCTCAATATTGGTAATGGTCTCAATGACATATCTCCATATTTAACAACTTGAATATTAGAATGTGATTTCCAAGACTGAAGGGATTAAGAAGGTAACATGTACAAGGCTCTTCTGTTTCAATCTGCGCATTTGCTTTAAGAGTGAAGGAATCTGATTGTGACACTCCAGTGACATATACTCTGTAAATTCTTTTATTGGGAACTAAGAAGATAGTATGGTTATAATTTTTTTTTAATAATTATGAACGATAAAGTATTGGGCTTGTCTTGTTTTTAGAATATGGATGACCAGAAAAGATGATGGAAAAAAATTCTTATATGCAGGTCAGGAAAGAGAATCCAAGGAGAAGCGCCTGGAAATATGCGTTGACCTGCCATATTATATTAAGTGGCAGCAAATATGCTAGAAGGGTTGAAGAGGAAGAAAATTATCATAATTTGTTAGCTGAGAAAGCTCACTACAACTGCAATTTATCATAGAGGGAGACATTTACTTTATAACAGAGTCAATAATTGTATATTTGGAATGCCATCTGTCCATGGTTTTAAAGAATGACTGTTGTGACACTGCAGTGACATAAGCTCCGTAAATTCTTCATCAGTAAAAATGCATTCTTGACCAATAAGTTTACTAGTAACAGATGGGCTTGAGTTTTATATATGTGAAAGAAACCCAAGTGATTTGTTTTGTGAAGATTGCTTATACAACAAAATAACCAACTTAAAAGGCGACCGATCCTATTATACAAGATTAACTTGAAGTATCAGAAATGCATGGATAGCGTGCCATGTCATTCTACGCAAATGTGAATTGACGAAGTTCCTAATGTCTTCATGAATTGGTGTAGTTAGGATAAGCATACCAAACATTATACATGTCATCACAAGCATTTAGTATTTGCTCAGGTCACAATCATCATAAGCATTTCAAAGTAAATGCTTAATATATCTGAGCATTTTTTTTTATTTGATCGGTGATAATAGTTTATTTTATTAAAGATTAAGCAAAATTTACAAAAACTTCAGATTTGACACCAGCCAGCAACTTCCAAAAAATGTCTGATAAACCAGTACAATATCCAACGCAGCAAAAAACCCCCTATCATATCTGCCTGTTAGCTACCCTACCAACTTTTACCCGTACCCCAAGCTGTTTACAGTTTCAAAACAAACGAGGGCTTAACCCCAAAAACATATATCACAAGCTAAAGTAAGTACAGTAAACTAAACAAAATTTAAGCTTAAGTTACTCAGAAGCCTTTGAAGTACTGCCCAACTCCAAAGAACAAATCTCCATAATCGGCTTCAGCTTCTTCCTCGGATGCAGACCCTTCTTCTCTTGCATCTCCACTCTGGAGATGTCTTTGAGATCCTCTATGACCTCCTCGATATCCATTAATTCGACACAGAGTTTGAGTGCTTTCCACTCGTGTTCCACTCCTTCTTGCCACAGGGCTTTGGTGCGTCCTTCTAGCCACCTGATAAAAAGATGGTTTAACTTCGCGAGCTTTGGGTCCCCACCTTCCATGCCTTCACCCTTAACAAATCCCTCTCTTGGTATAGCCCATTCCAGGATGTTTTCCATGTCCTCTAAAAAATCTTTGTGAACCAAAACTTTCATTACTTTCCTCACTACATCCACCGACTCTCCTAAGTCCAGTCCCCAAGCCATGATCAACGAGTCTATATCCATATTAGTTCTATATCTGTGCTTCAAATCTTCGAAGCCATTGCCCAAAATAACTTGCACAGATTGTGCCACCTGCACATCCTTGAAAAGAAATAATCCTCTCAGCCTCTTCACGGACGCTTTGCCAACAAAGGGATCCAATTTCCTCCTCGATTTCAAAGTGAAACTGGCCTCCATTTCTTCTCTGGTACGCTAGCTTCCAAACTACCTCATACCTCAGATCGGATACATTCCTTACTGCCGCACACCAAGAAGCATCGAAGGCGATGAAATGTGTATCTTTAGTACACATCATATTACCAGCTATCGCCATTAATGCCGAACGTACATCCAATGCCGGCAATACAACCTTCATCAATGCTTCACGTCCTTCGGGGATTTCCTTCGGGGATGTCACACTCCATCTTGTACTTGCTAAATTTTTATCTCTTCTTGCATTAAATGCATCGGACAAAAATTCTCCAAAGTAATGCCTCTAAAATCTTCAAATCTAAAATCATCCACCTCTGCAAAAGATAGAGCCCATTTTGAGAGGGTATCTGCTTCCACATTCCTAGTTCTCCTAATATGACTAACCTTAAAGTCCTCAAAAGGGGCTAATTCTTCAATGATTTTCCTAATCACTCCCTGCAAATGCCAAGCATCAATTCCTCCTTTTATTATTGCTTGAATAATTATCAAGGAATCACCCTCCAAATGAATCCTTGTTGCCCCTAACTTTCTGGCTATCTTAATTGCCATTAAGGCTGCTGCTGCTTCAGCTACATTGTTGGTTCCTTCCTTCAATCTCATTGCACCTATGGCCAACACATTCCCATTCCAATCACGAACAATACTACCAGCCCCTGATGGACCCGGGTTTCCTTTTGAAGCCCCATCAAAGTTTACCTTCCACCAACCTTCCTTTGGTTTCTCCCATTTATCCACCTCTAGAGACGATTGAGTCGGATTAACCCAACTAAGCCCCTTAACAGGCATATATCCGAGCATTTTGATAACTATGCAGTGACCTGTATTAAAAAATCTGTGCCTTAACATCCTTAATACTACACAACATGATATGACCCTCTCTAAACTTACTGCAGATATTAGTAAAGGAACACACACAAACAGTAAACAATTTGCCACCAAAAATGATGCTTTAAACTCTTCATTAGCTTGAAACGAATAGATGTGCAATGATAAGGATGTGTGCTGGCTGTAGAAGCAACGTCTATCCAGCATATTCTCGATGCTCATTTGACCGTATTTATTAATTAATTGAAATTGAAAATCATTCTATATTCTGAATTTCAACTACTTAATAACTATGGTAAAATGTGCATCCAGAATGCTGGATAGACAATAGGGGCTGGAGAAGACTAAGTGCTATAATAAACAAAAAGAAGACTGCAAAAAGCTAAAAGTTGAAAGCAAAATTTAAAAATATTATGAGAGTGATACTGATCATTTCCTCCCTGTTGAGAGAAATTTTCCCCTCAACTGCCACATTATACAAGGAAACACTTCTACAAAAGAGGTCTTGTAGGACCATTTGGCTTCTACCAATAGAAAGTCTTTGGTTCTGAACAGGTAAGTAATGGATATCTGCTGGTTGGATGAGGCTAAGGGCAATCATAAAGCAAAAATTAGAAAGAAAATGCTAAAAGATGAAATCTAGTTATAGAAACATTTATAATAGTGAGTCTTGTAATTTTCTCATTGAGAAGAATTTGTCCCCAACTTCAACATTATATTAGAAAAATCCTTGCAAAAGCAGTCTCAGAAAACGAGTTAGCTTGTGTTAGCAGAAAACATTTGTATTTGACTAGGTAAGCAGTGGTTTGCTTCTCCCAATTGGTGGAAGTCTAAACATTGAGCAAAGTATTTTCATCCAACAGTTGTTGAAAATCTGGAATGATAGCCTCAAGATTAATGATGGAAATCTTGTCTAAGTGAGATGACTTGTCCAACTTGAGCTGGCTTATATTCATAACATCATGGATACTGAGCTCAGCTGCAAGCTCTAAGCAAAAGCATTGGGCCTGACTGCTCAGGGAATAATGTGACATATTTGATGGGTTTCAACTTGTAAGTTTGTTATTTGTGAAACCTTTGCATATCCAGATGAAATGAAATGCAATCATTAACTTCCAAACAACGGTGTACTCAATGATGGTGATGTAGTGCCTTGAATTTGGCTTTGCTTTTATTGGACAATGTTTTGTGTGAAGCTTGGCCAAATTTGGAATGAAGGAAGAAACATTGTTTTGCTGGTGGGACATATCTATAGCTGAAAGAGGCACCAATTTTTCATAAGGCATCAAAGGTTGTAAGCAATAATTGAGCTTGGCTTGTCACAAGGCCTTTGCATGGTAAGTCAATGGATGCTCTCCATGTTTAAGTACCACACATGCCAAAATGGGAAGCATCAATCTCTTGTTTGAATGGCCATCACAAGTCGAGGAGAGTAAGCATTGGAGTATAGTAAGAAGCTCCAACAAGAGATTTGTTTGCTTAACTTGGGGTCATGTCAACATTATTTGCATTAGCTTCCTAAATGATACCAATTGTAAGACATTTAAGCAAATTTACTTGTTCAAGTGTTGTCCTACAAGAGAGCAAATGACAAGGTAAAGAAGAAGTGAATTTACACACGCTATTCTCTTCTTTGGAATACCCAATGCGTTTGTGATGGCACAACACTTCTTGTTCTTATTGATGGATGAATGAACCAAACACTTAGTGGGGGCTCTTTGGGAAGAATTCCTAATGTTCAGTGATGAGCTCACATTGTTAGAGGAGCTAGAAGGGGCTAAAGATAAAATAGACTGGTTGGGTTTTAGAGATCGCTTTTGCTTGGATAGCATGTGCCAATGAAGTGGTTGCCAAAAACTCTTAACTCCATTTGGAGATGAGAAAATAACCTTGAGATGAACTTGATGAAAAAACCTCATAGTGTCATCTACCTGTAACTCAATGTAAAGGCCATTGAATCTGACAACTAATTGCTGTACCAAGTGTCTAAATGCCTGGCAAAGTTAAAGACATCATTCCAATAACTCCTCTTTATAGCCAAGGGGGTAGAAGCACTCTTTGGTAGTCTCCTTGAAGACTGTCCAACTGTAAACATTGCCTGCTTCATTTTTAGCAATATTTGGCATGGTATGGTGAGCATGTGAGTCTAGTCGCTGATATGAAGTATGAACCCCACCAACCTAATATGTTGTGTGCTAGTGAGCTTTGTTTCCATTTTGAAATACTCCAAATTGCTAATCCAAGCATCTCGTTTGTCTCCGTCAATTGTGTCATCAAAGTGGACAATGGATATCTTTGTGTCCATGTTGAAATTAGGCTGGTCAGTGAAGGTGCCCATGGACTAGCACAAGTGACTTCTTGTTTCCATTATATTCCGGAGCATGCTTATTGTTTGGTGCATATGCCTGGGTTGAAATACATTTGTTTTTTGTTATTGGTCTTGTAGCTTACGTGCAAGGAACTCAACCTTGTCAGGTTCTAGGTCACACTTGAGGAACTTTCTGGATTTCCAAAAGATCCATGATGATAAAAGAGCAACATGAAAAGACGAAATACGTGAAACCAGGATGCCATAATAAAGAATCAAGATCCCTTTGTTTGCTTTCTCTATCCCTTTTTCCCTTAGATTTGTGAAAGTGACCCTCTAAACATGAAATGAGACTTGAGCCGTAGTCCAAAAAGCTAGGATGGTAGGAAAGCAGAGAAAAGTAAGGAAAAAAACCCCGTTCTATTGCTGCAAAAATCAAGTCTTCAAACTTTTAAATCTGAAACTACAAATATTGGGCGGTTGTCCATTGTTGTAAACATTTGATAAATAAATAATAAAACAGATGGCTACAAATGATAAAAAATCATGAAATTCAGGTCAAAATTAGTATCTGATGCAACCATAGCTGAACCTCATACAATTTCTGTTTGAGCAGAAGCAACAAATTGGGTAGGTCCTGTCGGTGGGATAAGTACAAGGGAAGACTGGTGGAGAAGATGCAAATTTTAGAAATCTTAAATTAGAAGTCTACAAAATTCAAAGGTCTACTAATCAGAAATCTGAAATGGGAGAATAAACAACCTTGATCAGATCTGTGAAGATGGGAGAAACTTCAATGTCAGGTTTCAGTTTGTGGGCAGACTCTGAAGTATATGAGTTATTTTGAGAGTAGGTTTAGCCAACAAAATGGTGGTGGAGTCCAGGCTGATGGGTGTCAGGATGGGGACTCAACAAAATATAAGTGTAGAGCCATTGAGTGCAGGTCTGAACTTAACTCTGGTATCAACTGGCATGATCCTTTCAGAACTCACAACATAAATTAAGAAATGAACACACAGAAACAATAGAGAGTAAGGAGATTGCTGCCAAAGCTAATGGTGTACCCTCTTCATTACCATGAAATAAATAGGTTTACAATGATGGATGCGTGCTGATGGGATAAGGCGAAGCACAAATAATAAGCAAAAGCCCCCAAAAAAGAAAAGAAAAAATGTGCGTGGAGAACATTGTGAATGGTGTGTGTGGGTTTCTCCATCTACAACTTGCATTTGGGTGTTTGTTCTTGTAATCCATTTTTCTGTTGAAAGTTGAAACACATCACAACTTGCATTGTGTGAGCTTTGTTGGACATGTAAGTTGCATAAGGGCATATGTGCATTATAGAATTGCATTCAGTGTGTATTGGCTAGGGCCTTCGCTCGGAGATTATGACTTGTGTATTCTGGTGTATGGCATTTTAAGGTCTATGTGGAGTTGGGGTATCAATCCTAAAGGTTGATTTGAATCTGAATGAGGTTTAGGGCTGATGGGTGGGGTCCCCTTGGCTCTATGGAGTCTCTTGGGCTCTGTACCCCCCCCCTCTCTAAACCTTCAATGTATCTCAAAAAAGAGGGTAAGATGATTAAAATCAAAATCTTTTTTTATCGTCAATATTTTTTACAACCTTTTATTATTATTCTCCTCTCTGTAATTCAATTGCAAAGAGAAAAGGCGAGGCTTTTGAGTTATGTGAGGGAAGTCCAAGGTTTGTATCCCTCCCCTATTGCCAAAACATAATATTTATATGGAGGCATTTGTTATAGTTGTCAGTTTAAAAAGTTTTTATTATCTTCATTCCTTAATCAATCTAATAGGCAAACTGGTTAAGTGGTATAGTATTAGGAGGTCAAGGGGTTCAAATGATTCAAATCAATCTTCCTCTTTGTTTCTTGTATAAAAAGCTTATTGTGGTCACATTGAGGCCTAGGTGTCTTTTTTGAAGGACAGGATTTTTTTTAATTTAAAAAAAAAAATCTTGTCTAAATTGGCTTCAAAGTGCAACAAACATTAGACCCTCATAACTTTGTTATTCAGTGTCCATCCGTGTTTTTTTTTTCTGTATTCATTTTTTTCCTCTTTGGCTTGGTTTAATTCGTGCTCTATTTTGTTACAATATAATGCTTCTTGTTTAGCCATCAAGCATGGCTTCTATTAAATGTATCAGTTGTAGTTACAACTCTAGGAGGTAGAAAATAGAGAGATCATTGCATGGCCATGGATTGTGAGGTTTGGTCAAGATTGCTAAGGTGAACTTGTCAATGTGGAGGACAAAGATGATTGGCTTGACATGGTGGATATGACTTGGGCATATTTATTTTTGTCTTTGATGTGTTGTCTCATCTCAAGAACTTGAGTTTTCCTAAAGATGGGTAGAATATGCTTGAGAAGCTCATTGATAACACAAATGAGATCACCAAACCCAAGCATCATGAGGCCAAGGAGATTATGTCATTGCATAAGAACAATGTTGAGCCTTTTGAAGATATCATTTTCTTTCAGAAATGGTTGGCCAAATTTGAGAAGGATATCTAAAATTTATAACTCCTTAATCAATCCCTTGTAAAAGAAGTTAGTGAGAAAAGTCCTAGGAGCACCTAGAGCTAAGGGGGGCAAGTTGGACAATCCTAGGAGGTTGTCAATTTCGCATAGAACCCCCCTAACATTCGAGGCTAAATGTTTTATTCTTTCAATGGTGATGTTCTTTTTGCTTCTTCTGATTGTACTTCTTCTACTGCATCTCTCCATGATGAAGCTTTGGTTGTCACTAGTGGGAAGTCTTGTCTTAATTTTGCTGAATTGAGAAGCATATGAAAATGATTGGCTCCAAGTTGTGGACTTGGTAAAGATGGATAGGATATTGCCACTCCTATTGAATTTGAAGATGACACTTGTGAGAGCAGATCTTGGCTAGCTGCAGACCATGTTGGAAGATGATGGTCAATGTTATGGTTTTCTCATTGAAAAACAAGAAGCAAATCTTGAGCCATCAATCGATTCTTATTTGCAAAATTAACGAAATTGTCACTAATTGACATCTTTTTATGTCTAATTTGGAGCAGCAAAAATTAAAATTTACACCATCCACACCTAAGCCATTTTGACATTCTCATTTTGGAGGATAGAGGGCATCATGGCTTTTAATCTAGGTATGAAGATTCCTTCCTCCAATGATATTGGAGTGACAACCACTTTACTCATTATTTGATTATGAAGAAGTGTAGGTGATAAAATCTTGGATTGATACCAACCCTTAAGCTTGATTGTGGATGGATCAATGATTTTGCATGGTGTCTTTTGAGTTATTGTTTGATTGTATCTTATTGTTTCCTGGTGTTTCAAGGATAGGGACAGGGGGACGACAGGGGACACTTTTTGGGGACGACAGTTCGAGGGCCATTTTTGGGGGATGGTGGGGGGATGGCGATATATGAATTTTTCAATCCCTAGTGTTTCGGGGACAAGGACGAGGGGATGATAAGGGACGAGGGCCATTTTTGGGAGACGGCGGGGGGATGGCGATATATGAATTTTTCAATATATATATATATAAATTTTTCAAAATATATTATATATATAGAGAGAAAGAGAGATATTTCAATAACGGATAACAACAATATCAATATGTAAATAAATCATGTTAACAGTAGTATAACAAAAGTATAAACTTCAATAAAGTAGTATAACGATAGTATAACAACAGTATAAACAACAATAAAACTAATCATGAGATTCATGATAGCAGTATTAAAGCATTTTGTTGTTCAAATTTTAAAATTAAAGGTAAAGTAACTCAAAGTCTCAAACTTCAAAATACAACAATCTATGAGACATTCAAGCTATCAATATCAAAAGAACTATTCGTGTCACTGTCACTCTTTGCTTGAAGTGGATCATCTAATGGAAGCCTGACCATTCTTGGTTGCACCTCCTTGTTAATCTGCCTAACATCTTTAGGATCAACATCCCAACGTGCTGTTGGAGTTTGTCAATATTCAGTACTCTGTTGATCTTGAAGTCTCAAGGCACTATGAATTGCAACTAGTTTTTTTTATCGTTTCAAGGTAAGCCCGTTCCTCTTAATTGAGTGGATGAAGCCATAGGTGGATCAATTCCTCTTTGCAGTAGAGGAACTAGCAATTTGTGAGGGTAAACGAATAGCAAGTTGTTTCAACTCTGGTGTCTTTCCCATGTAATTTCCACCATCCAATGGGGTTTTTTTGTACAATAGTGACCTCATCTGTCCTAGCCTTTGGTTTGTTGAATGTAGGACCTTGAAGATTGAAAAACCTAAGCCACCGCTCTCGAAATATGGTTGCCTCCTTGGTGCTTGAAATATTCCGAGCCAATTTTTTTCAATTTTACAACTCAACAACAAGAATCCGTTAGGGTGAGTTCAATCAAACCAACAGTTACAAATAACTTGTTGCCAAGAATGCGCACTCAATCTCAACAAGAGAGAGGCTGTCATATGGCAAGAGGATTGTCAGTAACTTAAAACAAACTGCAACTGAAGGTAACTCTAACCAAGAATGCGCCGGATGACGGTGAGCATATGGTCAGAGGGTCTTAATACAATGCTGCTACAAAGAACTCTAACCAAGAATGTGTCCGAGATGGACGAACATATGGTCAGAGGATCTCTACCACTACAAGTGCTGAAAGCAAACTCAACACCAAGTATGTGCTACCCAATTCCAGAATGGAAATGAGGCGACCATATGGCGGAGATATACAGAAATACAAATGCAACTTCAGAATGCAAAGTAAGATTAAGAGAAATGCTGACAGTACTACTGTTCAGCTTACAATGAGATATAGAATGCCTGCAAGATCAAGGATTAGAGCTCTTCAAATTGCTGCAACAACAAAGATGTCTTTCACAAAGCCTTTTATGAATTCCTAACACCAATCCATGAAGAAAATGCAGATTTCTCAAATCTGATATGACAGACCAGCATGTTAATTTGCAAAACCAGCAACATAGCACCCTACCTAAATGCTCATAACTCACTCAATTTTCACTCAAATCACATGGGATAAGATGCATAATGATCCTAAGGAGAATACGCCCAAGATAGAACCCAGAAACTGACTCAAAAACCCACTGATATTTTCTACACGAAATCCAAGACACCTCCAGATGGTACGACCCTCAAGGAGGGGCGATTCCTTAAGATAACATTCAATTCTTCATAAAAAAATCTGCAAATTGGTAAATAGGGGCGCCCTTCCCAAAGAGACACAAAGAGACAATACCCAGAATGATTCTTTTTGTATTTTTCGACTTATGAATTAAAACAACAATCTGAATACAACATTCAGCAACTCCAGAAATGATAGATTATGCAACTAATTGAACTTCAAAAGACAAAACAAACTACAATGCAAACCTCATTACAAAATCTCTCACAAGTAGACTAAATTCTCCACTAGATGCTATCTCTCAAGCATGAAGTAGAGCCAAAGCTAGGAGGCATTCATTCCTCGAAGTAGTCCCAACACCATTCCGGCAGCATAACAATACTTCAGATATAAGATGATCCAAATGAAGAGAGGGAACCTCCTTTTATAGACTGAAGAGAAGACTCCAAAGGCTTCTAGAAAGTGCGCCCTAATTCCAAGCTGATTTTAGGTTTAACTTTGACCAAGACTTCTTCAAAATGGCGTACCTTCCTTGAGAGATAAAAATCACTTTTTTTTTTTTAAATAAAATATAAACTCCTCCAAGTAGGCGTCCATTTTCCCTTGAGCAATAATAAACTTCGGAAATATAAAAATATTTCCTTCATGAGAAAATACCCCTCAATGTCCCCTTCATTAAAACAACTTTTAAGTTATATTACTAGGCCAAGGGATATTTTATAAAATAAAACATTTTGACTTAAAATAACTTATTTCTCCAAAATGAACCCCTTAAGCCAAAAATGAGAATTACCCAATGAACTGCCAGAAGAGGAAAGTTGACTGAGCTGGTGCTGACTGGACCATTGCTAAATATAGAATTTACTAAAAATAGTAAATTCCTGAAGGTGCTCGGAATGCCAAGAAAAACACACCACTGCGAAGCTCTCTGAAAACCCAGAAAGAATCCGCCATTCAATCAACCAACCACGAGCAATAGCAAACTCCAAAACACGAAACCCTAATTTCACCTTCCGAGTAGCCTACTGGTCTCCGGAATAGGCCAACGGTCAACTGGAAAGATCATGCTCGAGAAGGGGACATTACAGTGCTATACATTTTACGAAGGGCTGCCATAAGCCCCTCCATTACCTCATCATCCTCAGAAGGAAGCATTCGGCCAGGTCTAGGTGCATACAACTTTAGATTAAGAGCATAGGCAGCCATATGAAGAGGGGTGTTCATTGTGTTCCACCTCTTTGAGACAATAGGCCTAATATGCTCCTCATAGAATTGCAATCCAAGATCCTTGTCACGAATTGCTTGCTTCATTTGATCAAGCATGCTATCAAAAGTCTCATAAATCTCTCCAAGACTAGGAGAGTCTATATTTGCATACCTAATTACCCCCACAACAAGTGATATGATAGTGCAAACACATTTGTAAGCAACATTCAAAATTTTAAAATTAAAAATCATGAAATTGACACTATTATTTTAATAATGAAAATTAAATTTTTAAAATAAAGAGTAAAACAAAATACAAACTCAAACAATTTTTGTAAGTTTCTTACTTGGTATTGGACCACCAAGTGTCATTGAGCACCCTTTCTCTCACCACCTTCCCTTCTTCTGTCTTTGATTGAGCCCACTTTTTCCACTCTCCACAAACCACCATGGATTGTAGAGCATCCTTCACCTCCAACATCCTCTCCAACAAAATAAAATAGCTAGCATATCTAGTCTCAATTGGTTTGAGGAATTCTTTCTTTGAATGAGACTGAAATAGTGCAAGTGAAGTGTGATGGTTGTTGATGTGTTTGTTATTGATGTCAAAAGTTGGTCTTAAGAAGAGGAGTTGATCATGTGTTTTTCATTGATAAGCTCTTCATGGATGCTTCATGCTTGTGCTTCAGGAGTTGAGGAGTTGATCATCATGTCATTATAGATGGTGTCTGTTGATTGGAAGTGTTGATAGGATTGGAAGTGTTGACAGGATCCTCATCTAAGAATTGCATTCATGATATCAAGTTAAAGGTTGCAGTGATAGCTTGAGTTGTCATGATCTTTATACATCATACTGTAGAGTTCACATGCTTCATTTGTTGCTTCCTGGTTTAGAAGAGTTGTTGCTTCATGATTCAGGAGTTCACAGAGTTCATGTCATGTTTATGTGTCATGTGTTCATGTTTGTCATAGTAAGAGGAAGACCTTGCTTGTCATGGAGTCTTGATAGTCTTTAACCATTGCAGATTGTAGACATAGAAGGTTGAAACTTGATCACCTTGCATTTGGTATTCTTATGAGGTTTAAAACCCTAAAATCAAGGGTATTGTGAGAAAGGTTTATTACATTTGCTTTTTATTCTAAAAGCAAAGTGACTTGCTATTATAAGTCAAAGACTTTTTAAGAAGTTTGCTCAAGGGTTTTGAAACATTCTTTAACCGGCCTTTGTTTATAGAGCAACCGACCAGGCAGGTTAACAGTTCTTATTCGAATGATCAAGGGTTTCTATTTAATCTCTAATGGCGCCAAAATATGGATCAGTGGTGTCTTTTCAAATTCACAATGAACTTCAGCGGGTATTTCCTGGTGCATAACCTTTGACGTTAATGAGCTTGTATTTGTGGTTTTGAGGGCAGTTTTGATAACTGTTTTTTATGACAACGATGGAATGAATGGATATAGAGTGTATTGCAATTGCAACTTTTCCAATAGTATGTGAAATGTTGTTGAAAGATGTGACTTCATGATTCTGCCAGAATAACAAAGGGACATGAATAACTTTGAAAAGGAGATTACAAGACCGGGCTTCATTAAGATTTTTGTTTTAGTTTGTATGATTGTTTGAAGATCAACAGTAAAGTGGTTGTAATTGAAAGGATTGTGTAGATGATGCTTTCTTGATCAAGATTATTAAGGGAGAGAGTATGATTTCAGATATATGCACTATTTGATCAATACATGAGGACTGTCTTTGAAGATTGTATGAATTCAGATTTATGTGTGAAGTTATATCAAAGCTTGATGACATGATGGGGATTACAGAGCTGAATGCTTTATTAGAATGGTAAGAGAAAGAAAACTATGATAAAACTTTGATTGAGCAGTGTTTTGAAGTGAAACAGGGTGACCCTCTGTATTCTTTTATTTTCCTTTTGAAGAGTGTCAATGAGACATGGAGTTTTGCCAGTGAGGCATGGGAATTAGGCAGTGAGGCTTGTGTAATTTGCCAGTGAGGCTTGAGTATTTTCCAATGAGGCTTATTATATTGCCAGTGAGGCATACAATCTGTATTCAACAAGTTTTAGCCAGTAAGGCTTAATAGAGCAAATGTTCAGAGTGGTTTTTTCACCCTGTTGGGGTTTTTCCGCTCATAAATCCTGTGTTTTGTTTATTCTTGATGGTGTGTCACATTATGCTTGGTTGTTTATTCTTGATTCAGATGTTATGCTTTGCTTTGCATATTTTCATGATTTTCAAAACATACACTGTCTAGGGTCTTTGAATAACCAAATGAATTAAGTTTTGAAATTGGTTTTATTTATTTGACCACTGATTCATCCCCCCCCTCAGTAGTCCTATACTCTAACAATGGTTACATACAAACATTTGTATGTCTGTAGCTTCGGCCACTGCTACCTTCGCCCAATCTATTTTTCCAATGTCTTTCAAAGCATTATTCAAAGCATGTACATAGCATGGAGTCCAAAAAATATGTTTGTAAGCACTTTCAACCATCAAACCAGCTAACTTACAAACATGAGCTGAATTTGTCACAACTTGCACAACATTAGAAGACCCAACCTCCTCTATGGCCTCCTTCAAAATGGCAAACTGGTAATCAACATCCTTACGTTTCTCAGAACAATCAATAGCTCTAAGAAAGTATGAACCAGTAGAGCATGTGACAATAATATTAATGAGTGGCCGATGTCGAATATTAGTCCACCCATCCATGCCAATGGAATAACTAGTCCTAATCCATGTTTGTCTCATCTCCTCCATCAACATGTTCACCCTTGAATATTGTTTGTCAAGGAGGGAGGTACACAATCAATGTTCTCCAAGGGGAGCATAAGAGGGTCCAATTGCCATTGCATCTCTCAACATAGCTTTGAAATAAGGAGACCTTGCTAAATAAAATGGAATAGCATGGGCATAAAAAAATTTGGCCATTGAATCATCGACTTGCTCATGTTTTTGCATATTCATTAACCCTACCACTATATTTTTTTCACCTACAACAGAAGTGGCCTTCCTCTTCCCTCTATCACAACTCTCTACAATTGATACATTGGAATAGTCATACTAATCAATAGATGACCGTTTCTTATTATGAGTAGTACCAATGATTTTTCCCTCACTCACTCCAACCAACTTTGCCATTTCAACTTGCTGTTCCAATATTATATTTTCACAAACTCTAACCCCATGTCCACTCTCACCTAGTAGATGGTTTGTAACCCTAGTATAGCTCCCACGGTAATCAATTTTGCAAATATGACATAGCCCCTGCTGCCCCCTGTATTTTTACCCTTATTGCTGGTTAAATTGGTGGCAAATTGAAACAATGGTTTTTTGGGGTTGAAAAGGCCTTTTGCAAATTTTTGACAAGACGGTGAAGGGCATGCAAAACAGTCTTGTGGAGTTCCAATAGAACCTATGTTTGGATTTTCAGATTGAGAAGAAGGGTCTATTGATATTCTGCTTACTTCATTTTCTTCATTGCCCTCATTCATATTGTCATCACTGGCACTACTATTGGTGCTCATTTTGTGGTGTTTCTTTGTAATAGCAAAACTAAAACCAAAACATTTTTTAAAAGTTTAAAATAAAAACTAGTTACAATTTACAAATTTTCTAACAAGCTTACAAATTTAAAGAACTAAAAAAGAGAAGAGGAAATGGCATACCTTGACACTGTTGTTGAACTTAGGCTTCGAATTTGCAGCTGTTATTCAAGCTTAAAGCTTTGCAAAATGTAATGGAGAGGCGTCCTCAATCTCACCTCTCAAACCCCCTTCCATAGTCCCTACAACATCGAGCTTGAACTAGCAAAACAACTAAAGTAGTGGCCAGACACAACAAGCGCAGAAAAATGCAGATGGAATATTATTTTTTTGCAAAACTTTAGGGTGTATAAGGGGCATGAGAGGGTTTGTGGGACCCCCATGCCCCTTTACAGCCCAATAAACGTTAAAAAAGAATGGCTTAGGGGGCGGGGATGGGAGTTTTAGGGGTGGGGACACGTCCCTGTGTAACATAGATTATTTAGTTTCCTTAAATGCAATTTCTTGGTTCCCATAGTAGACGATTCGTCATTGGATTGCATGGTTGTGCTCTAATCATTTTTAGATAGTGCTTTGCTTCTTGCTGGCATGTGTGATATAAGACATCAATAATAGTGGGAAAACCATCCTTTGGTCATGCTTTAATATGGAGTGCATGCATCTTACTTAGAGCATTAGTTGATCTTTAGCTCTTGCATAAGATATATCATGGTTAGACCATGGTTGCTTCATCATTTATTCCTTGCTATCATCCTCTGGGTGATATCTTGTTGGTGGGGAAGTTGTCAAATGTGTAATGTCCCCTTCTCGAGCATGATCTCTTCAGTTGACTGTTGGCCTATTCCGGAGACCCGTAGGCTACTTGGACGGTGAAATTAGGGTTTCATGTTTTGGAGGTTGCTATTGCTCGTGAATTGATGATTGAATGACGGATTCTTTCTGGGTTTTCAGAGAGCTTCGCAGTGGTGTGTTTTTCTTGGCATTCCGAGCACCTTCAGGAATTTACTATTTTTAGTAAATGCTATTTTTGGCAGTGGTCCTGTCGTTCTCGGCACAGTTGGCTTTCCTCTTTAGTCGACTCAGTTGGTTTGTTCAATTTTGGCCTTGGGATGCATTTTCGGAGAGATAAGTTCTTTTAATTTAAATAATGTTATATTTTAATGTTATAATACCCCTTGGCCTAATCTCATAACTTAATGTTGTTTTAAAAGGTGGTCTTTAAGGGGTGGCGCCTCATTGAGGTAATTTTATAATTATTAAGGTCAAATTGAAGCTTTAAGTTGGACGCTTATATTGAAGAGATGAATTTCATTAAAGTCAAAAAATGAAGCCTTGAAGAAAGTGACGCCTTTTCTTGGAGGGAAAAGAATTAGGGTTTCTAGAAGCTTATGGAGGGGTCTTCACAAATTATAAAAGGACGTCTTGGGTCTTCACTTGGTTATCTTTTGTCTACAGGAAAGTTATGCTGCCGGAATGGTATTGGGACTGCTTCGAGGAATGTATGCCTCCTAGCTTGGCATTGCTTCTCGCTTGAGAGATAGCGACTAGTGATGAGGTAGTGGTAGTTTGAGTGATTTGTAGTGAGATTTCTGCATTGTAGTAGTTGTGTGGCTTTGTAGTTCAGTTTATGCATATTAGTGAAATTCTGGAATTGTCTCTTCCTTACAGCTGATTGTGGTTTTTATTCATAAGTCAAAAAATACAAAAAGAATCATTCTGGGTATTGCATTTATCTCTTTGTCTATGAGGGGCGACCCTTTCCTCTAATTTGCAGATTTTTTGGTGTAGTCTTGAATTTTTAAAGGCAAATCGCCCTTCCTTGAGGGCTGTACCATTTCAGATTGCCTTGAAATTCGTGCATAAATAATATGGGCTCTTTTGGTTAGTTTTTGTGATTCATTCTTGGGCGCCATCATCCTAGGATCATTATGCATTCTGTCTCAGGGATTTTGAGTGAGTTTGGAGTAAGTTGTGAGCAAAATAGTGAGTTTTAGGGCTGCTGTTTATGCATTTGAAAAACAGGACTGTCAAAAATCAGATTGTCAAGTTGGTCTCTAGAGTGGAGTTTCTGATCTAAGCTTCCTTATTCAGTAAAGGAGATTCAATATATTGTTGCAGCACTATTTAACTCTTGATTCATGTTTGTAGCAAGATATTCTCTATCATGTTGTAAGATGAACAGTAGTACTGTCAGCATTCTCACTTATTTTCCGTATTTGCATTTTAATACTTAGCATCTCCGTCATATGGTAGCTCCAATTCCATCTCGGGTTGGAAAGCACATTCTTGACGTCGAGTTATTTCAGCTTAATAGTTGGTAGGGATCCTCTGACCACATGCTCGTCGTTCTCCGACACATTTATTGGTTAGAGTTCTTGTATTCGCATTGTATTAAGACCCTCTGACCATATGCTCGCCGTCATCTGGTGCATTCTTGGTTAGAGTTCCTTATCAGCATTGCATTTAGATCCTCTGACCATATGTTCACACCTTGCCCAACTCAGGATCCTGGTGTACATTCTTGGTTAGAGTTGGATTCCGCATTGTTTGGTTTAAGTGCTAATCCCTAACGATTGTGTATTGCTCTGCTCTTTGTAATTGAAAAAATTGAAAAAAAATTGGCTCGGTATATTTCAAAATGATACCTTTCCATCATGTGCTCCCAAAAGTATAATAGGGGACACCTTGTGGTGTTACTTTCCAACTTGTTCTCCCAAATCAAGCGTAGGAGGATATGGTGTACTGAATTGTCATTACCTTGAAATTAATGCTTAATTTTTTTAGTGTTCTTTTCACCTTCAACTTTTCGGAGTGGCAAATTATTTAATTTTGCATAAAGGTTTTCTATAGTTGAAAGCTAAATATTTTGAATATGTGCTATTGTGGCATTTATTTTATGCTTGCTTATGTAAGTATTGAGAGGTACCTTTAAATTGAAAAAGGAGCATAAAATGTAAGCAAAAGCTAAACCTTGAAAACATTAAAAATGGAGACATAAGCCTCATAAGCTAAAATGGGCCAAAGCTCAAAAGAGGAAATATTCATGTAAGAAAAGTGAGAAGCTAAAAGTATATTCCCTATTAAGAAAGGAACGAGAATATTCTTTTGTGAATGGAAGGGTAACACTAATGATTAAAAGCATATTTTAAGCTTTTAGCTTTAATGTTTTGGGGCTTTTGTGCCTTTTGCTACGGCAAAGGATATCTTTTTGAGCAAGTGTAGGCATTTATGAGGATGATGAATATGATGTATATTGAAGCCCCTATCAACTACCAAGATTTGTTTGTATTGTAAATAAATAAGCATCTCAACTTTGCAAAGTGGTGGTTCCTATTGTGATTTTTTTTTGCCTAGGTGGCAGTTTATTTCTGTATTCAGTAAGCTTCTGACCTTTGGAGTGTTGTGCTACTATGTATTTTGGAAACTTTTAATAAGAGATTTTTATTGCCTTTTCACTCTGTCCTCACTCTTGAATTTTATACAGATGGTTTAGCTTCATTAGAGTGTTAGATGTATTAACTCTAGCATTAAGCATTGACTATGTCTATTTTACTGCTGAATGTTTAGATTTTCGGCTATTTTGTGCATAGCTTGTTCCTTTGGGAGTAACTAAACACTATTCTGGCACATTGCTGTTCTTATTTCTGCATTTACTGTGTTGCTCCCTCACTCTTTTCACCCCCAAACATTTTTAGATTGTGTTAGAATGAGGGAATCTGCCCAAATCCAGAAGTTGCCTGAGCCTAAGTGAACTTTGCTCAAGCTTCCCATATATATTCTCTGATTGGGGGTGCATTACTTCAGACAATCAGAAGTGCCAACAGTTAGCATGTGATGACACACTAGTGTGTAATATAACTTTTCTCTTCTAAAAGAAAGTGTAAGGGGGCATGCTAGTGAGCGATATTATGATTCTTGAGGGGGATGTTAGTGTGTAACTGTAAACTTTGAATTATGGTCCCATAATTTATCAATTTGTTGCATCTTGGGAAATGTGCTAGTTGTTTATGATTCTTGATTCCCCAAGTCATGTTCAAGGGGGGACACTAGTATGTAAATGTTGATCTTGTATTCCTTGAATTGTTGGCTCATGCCACTCTTGGGATTGAATCAAGTCAATGTCTTGCCTAACTTGGCTATGTTAGGGAGAAACTGTTGAATAATAATGTGTATATATGGATTTGATATCCCAAATAATATCATCAATTTGTAGAATAAAATTTCAAATGCTAGACTAATTAGGTTCTTGGTTAGCTATAATCTGTGTGTATCTTATTGATTTGAGTATAATGTCTGCGCTATAGTGTTCAGGCCATAACGAGGTAACCATGAATTTTATCATGGACTAACTGGGCTTGGCTAGGAAGTTCTGGGTGGCACAAAGAATGCCTAGTGGAAGCTTGCCTAATAATTATTGGCAATGGTTGTCTAGGAGTAGAAACAAATCTGGTAATGTGCGTTTGTTCGGATGTCTTGGAATGTGGACAAGGAGGGGTACCTAGCCCTCAACATTAAAGAATAAATGACCTACCATATCTAGTGTGAGGAGGAGCATGGAAGTAACTTGGTAGTTTCTCATGGAAGGGGACACAATCTATGATAAACTGTGATGTCCCCGAAATTGTAACACCAAATATGGAGTGTTGAGACAAAAATAAATAAACCAAATATCAAAATAATAACTATGTCTCAAATAAATAAATAAATAACAAAATATAAATATATTAGCAATCTTATTATAATTATAATTATCAAGGTAATATTATAATTATAAATATAAATTAAAGATATTTACAATTATCATTTATAATATTAAATTAAATCATGTTATGTGTATCATTGATAATATTATAATATTAAAATCGTATCATATGTATCTCTGTTAATATTGTAATATTAAATTAAAATCATACTAAGAATAACCTTTTAACAGATATTATAATTATAAATATCATTATCAGTAATTATGAATGTTAGTAACAGTTATCAATATAAGTATAAACATTAACTAATAAATATACATATAAACATTGACTAGTAACTATAAATATAAACATTAACCATGACTATGATTATATCCTAACTACTAACCAGCCACATAAAGCAACGATCACAACTAGTAAGGAATCGGCACAGCAAAGAAGAGTCACACCATATAAGAAGACACGATCCTCCACACAAGTTGCATCGCTTCTCCAAAGGGGAAGATATATAAGGAAAACATGGAGAGGAGAAAAGAAAAGGGGGAGAGAATGGAATGTGAATCAGGAAATAAAAAGAAGATAACAAATCTGAGATAGATATTTCTGAGTAAACAGCAGATTTAGGAATGAAATAAGGTAGTATGAATCGGGGGTAAAGGGAAAGGCAAGTAAAAGGATCTGAGTACAGTAAATCAGTTGGAAATAATAATATATATAAATTTATATAGAATATATAAGTATATTATAGAATCACATATATATATGTGTATGGGTAAGTAGATATGTGAATCACTTGTGAATATATAATAATGATACTGGCAGCAGCAATACATTAACGTATAAGGTTGAAGGAGGCAAGTAAGGAATCAGAAAACGCAGAGAGATACAATAATTCAAGTGATGTACTCACTTAGCAATAATATTTAGCATATTTTGAATATAAATAGATATTGCTAATCTGATTATTGATAGAATGCTTTCTTTAATCTTATCATAATGAAAAATATTCTAGGAAATGATGAACTTAAAGAACCCTTGATAAATGAAAATATATTTGATGATAGGCATGAAATAAATCTTGGATAAATGCAAATATATCTGATTGTGTAAAGATTGTCTTCTTTGTGCTTGTAATCCTTTTGGGAAGGGCGAAACATGAGTGAAGTGGTTGCCTAAAAACCCCACTTAAGATTCCGCCCCATAGGCCCAAGGCAGGGATGTGCCATGGAGGGGTGGTAAGTCCACTTAAGGTTCCTCTAATCCCAAGGCAAGGGTTGGGCCATGGAGGGGTGGCGGTCCCACCTAAGATTCCACTGTGGCCATGGAGGGGTGGTAGGCCCTAGGCCACTTTGAACTTTATGGTTCCTTTTTCCTAATAGGGCAAGTGTCTTTCGAGGTGTTGCCATGAGTGGATTATGCAGGTACTAAGCTGCTAGGAAAGGAGGATTATGATGAACAACCTCTTGAGCTTGGCATGAGGGCTTCAGGGTGGATCCACCTATGAAACTCCTCATATGTCTTCATTATTGCTTTTATGATTATGTTTATATTTTGGAGATCTAGATATTATTGCTAACAGATATATGTGTATGTGGAAATGTTATTAAATTGGTGAATGCAGATTTCAATCCAAGGTTATTTCATTAGAGAAACACATTCCTTTTGAAAAGAAGAACCCCTAAACCTAATCTACAAGCGAATTCTAGGGCAACCTGGGTAAGGGACATTACATAAACTAGGTGGGTAATCATAGCATCCAAAGGACAGTAATATCTTCAAGAGATGGTAACACCCTCGACGGAAGAAAGAGGTAACTTATTCGGTAGTGCTTGGAAATCCCTATGGACCTTGATATAAGATGAGCTCTTTTGAGGGTAAAGAACCAAGCACCTTTGATTAGGGTACTGGGAAAGGTAGAGAGTGAACCTACCAAATCGCTGCAAGTAATAATATATCTGTTGGATCTCATAGTAGATTGCAAACCTGAAAACAAAGTGTTCAAGAAAAAAGGCAACAAATCTGATCACCGAGGAGAATATAGTCATATCTAGAGATCCATAATTAGCGGCTAATGAAGTGGAGAATTCTAGAAGTAGTCCTTAATTTCTTGGAGATTCTTCAAGTGAAATGCCTAATGTGTTATTTTCCTCCAATGAAAAACATAAGTGTTAAATTGCATGATGTAAATGTGTTGGCGTAACAACTAGCACCTCTGGAGTAAGAGTTGGTACGGACAGCTATGCACACTACGCAATGAGTGCTCTTCAAATTAGGAGGGGAAGCTCCCTCGTTGTGCTTTACAAAAATACCTGCAAAGGGAAATAAACTAAACTAATTCCTGTCTTTTTGTTTCAGCTGTAGAGGTACAAGGCTTTCTCGAAAACTATATACGTTGCAGCTGAAAATTTTCTCTGGTTTCGCAAATTCACTAACTACAACTAAACTTAATAACTTAAATTCTATCCAATTTCCTCAAGAAAATCAGAGCATGAGAAAACGGAGCAAGGTTATGACTATCAGACGATAAACACATTCAGATTCTCTACTTGAAGGCAAGGTGGCGCAACTATTATCTCAATCTGAACAAGTTTATAAGGCACAAAACAGATTTTAAGAATTTACCATAACAATCTTGTGAAACCCTATGTGGCATAACACTTAATCATAATAGCAAAGACTTGTAAAACAGATTTATCATCAAAATCTTATGAAACCCTGTGTGGCATAACACTTGATCGTAATGATAAAAGATTCACAAAACAGATTTATCTAAACTATGGGAAGATTTACCATGACAACTTTATGAAACCCTGTGTGGCATAACACTCGATCAGCATAGTAAAGACTTCACAAAACGGTTTTATCATTACAATCTTACGAAACCCTATGTGGCATAATGTTTGATCATAACAATAAAAGATGCACAAGACAAATTTATCTAAACTATGGAAAGAATCCACTATCACAATCGCATGAAACCCTATGTGGCATAACATTCAACTGTAATAGCAAAGACGCATGAACAAATACCAAAAGAGCAATATTGAGGGCAAGGTAGGCGCAGCATATATTTCTCTCTCAAGCAAAAGCTAATTACAAATGAGCAAAGCTCTTATTTATATACATCAAGGTGTAGGTAACCCTAAAATCACCTTGAGTTCACTACAGTCTGCAATGCATGCAAGTTATTATTAAACCCTAATGAAGTAAACTATATAGTTAACTGGAAAGCTACCATCAGTTAACCGGTACAAATAACCTAAATGGACCATGTGCAAGCATGCACGCCCTTATTTAAAAGTTAATGGCCACTACCTTCAGTTAATGGAAACCCTAACCCTAACTCCTGTGTTGATAATTCCAAGGATGAGATAAGCATGTGTTAAGTCAGCAAGTAAACTCAAGGCGAAAGTCGAGTTAACTGCTGCTCATGACTCAACCCTCGAAATTAACTGCAGGTTCCAACTGGCAGATCACTCCATGTCAACTCGGTCTAACACTTCGACCAAGAACTCATCGATCTCTTTGTCATCTGGCACTTTGACACTGCTCAAAACAATAGTCTGTCTCTTCAGTTCTCTGCCACTTTCTGTAATTGTATGCATGCCATCTTTACATTCTTCAGTCGCCTTTCTCAAACTGGCTGCAATCACTAAAACATTCTCTAACTTGGGCGCCATAGGTTCACCTTCAAGGCTGTCACAAATCAGCTTCTCGAACTCTGCTTGTACTTTGTCCAACTTGACATACGTGCCATCTTCGAGAAGATAATGACACGGAATCTGAACAACGAAGCCACTGACAAGTGCAAGTACTCCAACCACATCATCCTTGAGTGAACAATTTAGTAGAGATTTTCTCACATATTTCTGTTCTAAGAAGATGCTGCTCTCTCCAAATAAAGACTTTCTCCTGATCCTCGATCATCTCCAAGGCATCATATGCAACTGATAACTGAGATACTAGAACCCGATCCTTTGCCAAATTCTCTGCAACTGCAATCTCCAACAACTGAATACCCTGACGGAGTTTATGTGCATCACCCCTCAACTGATACAAGTCTACAAGAAGATGCCGACCAGCAGCAACTAAACTTTCAATCCAGTTGTCCAAAAGTCTGCCATGACTGACTAACTGATCTAGTTTTTGTTGTTTTGCAGGTGTACTCTGAGAAAGAACAAATGCTCTACTCGGATTTCCATGAACAAGATCAGAAATGTATTGGCGTAGTTGACCAATTTCAGCTTTGAGTAAGGCCTTATCTTCTCCATCTTTGGTAATACGCTCTTCAAGATTATTGGTAACAATCTTAAGAAGAGTTACATCCGTCTCTCGTGTAGTCCTGCCAAGATTAGCTTTAGTGAATGTAAAGTCACCCACTTCGACTTCATCCAAGCTTTTACCCTCTGGAGGAACTGCAACTTCAATAACAATTTCTGATTCAAGAGTCTTTTCAATGTGCACTTGTTTCTTTATCTTCTTGTTTGACCTTCTCTGATAAGGCTCACCAAACTCAGATAAATCAAGGTTGTAGGAAGGCTCACGTCTCTGTCTCCCTAAAGATTTCTCGAGCCAACAAGACTGAACAATATCATCCATCCGAGGAAAGACTGTACCTGAAGTATCAACCTGTGGTGGTTCAGTTGTCCCCGATCCTGTTTGAACTGGTGTCTCAGGTTCAGAATTTATGTCAATAGGTTGCACGTGAGGTGAACTAGGAGGTGAAACATGAGGCTCAGCCTGAATGGCTGTCTCTACTGGAACCTCAGGAACACGCTCAACTTGTTTTTGCTTCCTCTTACCAGTAGCTCTTTTCCCTGTGTTTCCACTGAGTCTAACCCCTTCAAGAGGTATTATAATGGCTTTAACTCTGGGTCTTGCTCTAGAGGTTGAAGGCAACGAAGAAAAATCCTTTGGCGGCTTTGCTACAGGAACTGACTTCCGAGTCCGTTTGCTCTCCAAGAACAACTTGCTAGTTTTGATAACTGATCTGGAAACCTCTTCAATAGAAGTATTCTCCTTGGCGTACCAATCAGGTGAGCGAAGTGGCTGCCGAGCAACTTGATCCTTAACATAAGAATTGAGAAGAACTTCTCCATCATCATCGGATAGACCATCAACATCTTCTGATAGGTAATGAGAGAGCTGACCAATAGTGAGTCTACAATAATGTCGACGACGAACCTCGAATTCATCTTCACAATTTGCCCAGAAATCTTCAATTGCTGGCGCATGTGCAATCCCTCGCTCTAACCGATTTGCATAATGTCCAAGAGGATCATAGGAACGCCTCTCAGTATAAGGCTTGAGTTTGAACCTTTCTATCTCAGTAGACATATGCTTGGCATCTGTTGCTGCATCGCATGTGAAAATTCCCAATGTGAATGGAAAATTTGCCGCAGCCTTATGACGACTACGAAGAAAGAAGTGAACATGTTGCATCTGTCTGAGGAATTCCATGAAAACAAGTTTATCTGACGGATACCTCGGTAACATCAGGGGCTTTCCAACATATCCGTAAACACGAAGGTACGTGAAAGTAGGAAACTGTATGAACCAATCTGCCCAAGTCTCCATTGCTGATTTAGCCTCGGCTGAAATACGAATGTGCATTTCATCATCAAGATCTCTCACGGTTCTCATGGAAAAATGATCATTCACTGCTCGGAAATCCTGCTCAGATTGAGAAAACTCCAGTTGAGGATAATACTCATGAACATATTGAACACCGAGAGTACCATTGGTCTTAAGAAGCCTGTAGCTACCTTGAAATGCAACCAAGTAGACCAAATAGGATATCATATGAAACTCGTGGTACTTGAGAAAGTTAGTAATTTGCTGATGTAAGCAATCACTAATCAACATAGCCCAATCAAAACGCTCTGTACCATCAAGAATTCTGGTAATCAAGTAAAACATCCATGGACGGAAAGTACTAGCATCTGATTGATCAGTAACTCGATTGAGTAAAGTTATCAAAACAGCAACTTCCTCTTTGAATTCTCCACGGCCAACCTTTTTAGGCAAGTTAGTTTTCTGCACTGTCAACCATTTTTGAGCAACCTTTCTCTGTGAACGTTGATGATCAGCATCCCATATCTTCTCACAAGCTTCAAGGACCACAGTAAAGTTATCTGAACGAGGAGGAATAGCAAAACATTTCTCTATGTCCTTCGGTTTAAGACTGCAAACAACTCTCCCATCAACCGATCTGATCTGTCGTGAAGACGAGTCATAATGCTTAATGCAAGCAAGTACGAACTCAAGATTGAAGATAGAAACAGGAATGGATGTCGCTGCCAGTAACCCAAAACGCTCAAGACTCCTCAACGAATTGCTGCTAACACCTTCCAAACTGCTCATATTGACCACTGGATAAACATGATTTAGGTCTGTATCTGAAGTTTTGATGAAATTATGTATAAGGGCCGATTTCACCTTGTAATCAATGAGATTGAACTGCATTTTGAAAATGATGACTTTTGACTGTAAAGTCGAATATATTTGGAGAACTTTCTGAAAACCTCTGGACAAGGCTAAAAATAGCCAAAAACCGAAGAAATTTTCGAAGAAATTCTGGAACATGGGTTTTGTGCTCAACTGAATTCTGAACAAACCCAGATAGCTGGATTCTCGAAAAAATGTGATTCAAGCCCACATGCAAAGAGATTCTCGGAAAAAAGCACAGAGCTTCAGAATGAAGGCTACGGGGCGATTTTCTCGAAAAAATCTAAGACGCGAGTCTTGCTGCAAATGCTGAAATATGCGAACCCTGATGATCAGATTCTGAATAAGTGTTGAATTTCTTTGACATGCGAAGAAAGTACCTAAGGTGAGAAATAGAAGAAATAAGACAGAAGATAGAAAGTTTTGCTTGTCTGCCTCTGAAAAATCTGCAAATCTCTTCTCTGGAATTTGATAAAACCTGCATGCAAATTGAAAATAAAGTCTAGAATCGCCTTCCTTTGAACAATTTGAACTCGTTGCTTCGAAGAACGTTGAAATCGGACACCTGAATCACCTTTAGCTTGCTGGTCGCTCAAAAAGAATATAAGCTTCAAAGCAAAAGATGATGAAATAATGGACGCCATTCTTGAAATATATAGAATTTCATCATAGAAAATTCTCACTAAACAAAGAATGCTTGAAAAGTGCGCTTGGCTTCTAATTGGACCCCATTTCAGTTAACTAAAACTCGAATATGCTAAATAAATAGACATGCATTAGGGTTTGCTTTACCACTCTTCAGTTCCACTAAACCATGCGATTTTGTCTTCAGTTAACAATCTTATCAAGTTCGCCATCCTTCACATTTGCTTTGGATTCACAAATTTAACCTAAGGCAACCCTTTTGATAACTTCAGTTAACAATCATGATTGAAATGAGAAATTTGCCATCTTCATGCAATAATCATGTTCTAAAAATAGCGACCCTTTTGGAACTTGAGTTGACCTTCAAGAATGCGCCAACTTCACATGCTTTAATCAATAAAATCTAAATATAGCAACCCTTTTGGAACTAAAGTTGCCATTCCTTGAAAAGTGCGTAGCTTCACCAATTTATGCTTCATCAAAATATGGCGTCCCTTTTTGAACTTCAGTTGACACTAAATGAAGCGCCATCTTCACTAAAAACTTCACAATTTTGACCAAATTCGCCATGCATGTGGACTTTAGTTGACATTCAGTGATAATCTTCAGTTTAACTTAACATGCAATCAAGTTAACTCAACATGCAAGGTAGTTAATTGAACATGCAAATTAGTTAACTTGACATGCAAACTGAAAGATCACTCCACATGCCAATATATGAACTGAAGACGACAACCCAGAAATCGTTTAGTCTAACTGCAGTCAGAACTCCAGTTAAGGCGTCCATTCAACTCACTTTCGAAAATTCAACTTTGAACTCTCAAGCGAATTCCAGACTTAGCCAAAATTCATGAAAATTTAAGCTAAAACCTCTGCCGGGACCTCTGTTCATCCTCTGACACTAGTTGACTGACTTCTCCGATTGGCTGGCTGACAGGTGCATCGCGAAGCTAAGCAAAAACTAATCAAAAGATATCTTGAGAGTGCACGTCATAATACTGACATCTAAAGGCTCAAAAATCCAAGCGCCTTTTTCAAAAGCTGCGCTTTTTCTCAGACTTAGTCAAATTTCGACTTCTGCATTTCGTACGAAGGGAAAAATAAATCCTTCATAACTTTCATTTTCTTAACTTTTAGGACTGGAACTCAAGTTCACTGCGTAGCTGACATCATTTTGCATAACAACTGCAAAGGTACATTTCCCAAGAAAACGACGTCTGAGGGGTGAAAAACAAGGGCGCCTTTTTGAAAAGTTGCTCTTTTCCTCCAGACTTAGCCATTTCTGGAACTGGCTAGAAATAATATAAAAACTCCGACTGCAAGCTGCCAAGACATCTTCTGAACTGACGGAAACAGGCAACGGAAAGTTGAACGTAACACGGACACATTGAACATCTGAAATCATCATAAAGAAAACATTAAGGGCCTGAAAAGCTTAGGCGCCTTTCTCAAAATGTGCTCTTTTGTTTTTTCCTCTGATATTTTGACTAAGATTTGACCCTATGTTCGACCTCCGGTTCAGGGACTTCCACAACTCAGATTCATCCACTGATGGATTCGTCGCGAAGCTTGAACAAACATGAGATAAACATCCTGGGTGGCGTTCAGTCAAAAACCTACATTTGGCACCTCAAAAAGATGGGCGCCTTTCTGAAAAGCTGCGCTTTTCTCCAGTGTTAGCCAATTCTCGCTTTCGCCTTGTTTTGCGCTATATCCCCCGTAACTTGCTCAAAACAGGTCCGTTTGACAGGCTTGATAGCTCACTGCGAAGCTAACGTGATGCCGAACAAATGCCTGCTGGAGGTGACAAACCCTAAAAACAGGATCTGGGCCCCTAAAAGATAGAGCGCCCTTTTGGGAAAATGTGCTCCCTTCTCCAGAGATTGAAAATTTTGATGTTTTTCGTTCAAATTTTCACTTTTCTTAAATCTCTTCAGTAATAGACTGACATGACACTGACACCAACTCCATATTTGAAAACCCCAAAAACGACCTTCTGACATCACTTTAACAAGATTTAGACTCAATTAAGCAAAATGCCTTAGTGAAGCAAAAATTTTGGTTTTGGGTACAACAAAATGATTTCATGTAGAGTTCTCATAGACGATCCAATGATCTTTTCAATTCCTAGCGACCCTTAAGTCATGGCAGATATTGGGAAATACCTCAAGTTAAGTTCACTCCTTTTGTTTTATTATGTTTTTTTTTTTTGCTATTATTAGGTCCTGGTGGGTGCCCTCTTTATTTGTTTTCATGTTCCACGTTTGTCTTTATTAGCCCCCTATGTTTTTTTGATTTTCTGTAGTACACTTTGAGCCTCCTTTCTCTTGTTAAACATCAAGTTATGGCCTCAAATTTACATCTTAAATTAGGGTCTAGAGATGTCATTGAAGAAGTCTCCTTGGACTAGCAACATATCAACTTCCCTATCAAAACATAATTTTAATCTTGTAAGTACAAGGATATAAGTCTCAGTTTCTAATGCTTCTTCCCTTTGGTTTAGGGTAGCTCCTCCTTTGCTTGCCATAACAAAATATTCTTTCGGGGGATTCCATTGAAGTTTACCTTGAAAAACTCATAAGAAAGAAAGAAAGAGATTATATTGATTTTGATGTCCATAGATGACCAAAACAGGTCAAATGAGACTTGAAAGTACAGCTTACAATGACACCAAAGAATGGAGTAGTTAAGGCATTTCCCTCTACAAAAGAAGTAAAATTAAACAAAATGGGATTTACTGGGAAATACAAACTTAATAAAGGAAATAGCTCTGATAAAATTTCAAGAATGCATAGCTTTAGCTATAAGAGTACAGTTCCCATGAGAAGTAACAAAACAAATGAACCAATGCCATATAGGTGAGGAGAGGATTGTATCATAGTGTTGAAACTCAAACCTGGCCAAAACTTGGCAAGGTGATTTTTGACCTGGATCAGGACTTGGGGAAAAAAGCTCAGCCAGATTTAAAAAATGTTTAAAAAATAGTGGATTCTAGGTGAGAAAATATTAACATGCATTATGTATGAAATCAACTTCAGATATACTCAACTAATCAATTACCCTCAAAACTAATCCCTTACCTTAAGCATGCATATGCATACACCAAGAATTAAATAAACAATGTGATGTTGAAAGTTGAAGTTGAAACTTGAAATTTGATATGAAGAAGAGCTTTTATATTCATAATATTGTTTCTTGTGCACAAAAATGGATTTGAAAATCTATAGTGATGACAATAATAAAATACATTCTTTAAAAGAGATAATTAAGTTTGAGAGGAGATTGTATCACTCGTCCCAACACCAGATGCAAGGTGCTGGACGATGTGATGCTTTGTGTATGTCAAGGAAGCAGTTGCAGCCATTCCATTTTCAGGAAAGGAAGTAACAAGATCATTACCCACAACTTGTTTATCTCTACTTGTATGGGATCACTCCTCTATTAGTGGTAGAAGCTCCACTTCAAACATAACAATTGGCTCCTTAAAAATAAAAATGGAAAATCAAAATGAGTGAAAAATGAAAATGGGAAAGTAACAATAGGGTTTGAAGGTTCATTTGAGTGTTGTAAGGCCCAAGTGACCTTTTAGTGTCTTTTTGTGTGCATGTGAACCTTTTTTTTCTTTAAAAAATGGGACTCAGTGAGTCAAGGTCGGGGTTTATTGACTCAATGAATTGAGGTCCCAGCGTCGCCAAACGTGCCTTAGTCTCTGGTTCACTATTCCTTTCTTAGAAATGCTGATTGAGTCGCATAAAACTAGATTGAACCTATGCTCACCCAAGTTTCGGGGACAAGGATGATAAGGGATGGGGGGACACGTTTCCAATACGGGATTATTTTCGGCCATTTTTTAAGGGATGACAAGGGATGGCTATTAAAAAATAAGGAAATTTTTAGAAATATAAAGAAATTTCAAATATTCATATGATAACACTAATAAAGCATTCATCATAGACATTATAGAATCTTAATACATAACATTAGACTTGAATTGAGATTTCACATGAGAATTGACAAACAAATTGACAAATTTAAATGTTTTCACTGTCAATGTGCATATATTTTATATAAGAATTACAACAAAATGCCCAAAGGCTGCAAGTTTCAACTACAAAATGACAAAAACATATAAAATATATAGCTGTTTCTAATGAACATTTGCATCTGGTAGGTTTGTATCAAAATCGAAGTTTGAGTTGGAGTCACTACCACTATAAGGGGCTGTCTCAAACAATGGGATCACAACCAATCCTTCCCATGTCTCCTCATCAATTTGTAGGATCAACATCCCAGTGTGAGGCTATAGTTTGGCGATACTCAGGGGGCTGTCAATCTTGTAGTCGCAAGGCACTATGTACGACTACCAACTTCTTCAATTGTCTAGAGGTAAGGTTGTTCCTCTTGATTGATTGGATGAAGCTATATGTGGACCAATTCCTCTCTGTAGTAGAGGAACTGATGACCTATGAAAGGAGGCGAGTGGCAAGTGTCCACAATTTTGGTGCATCCTTGCCATTCCACATCCACAATCCAATAGGGTTGGTTTGAGCTAATGTAACTCTATCCACCCTTGCCTCTAGTTTGCTGAAGATTGGACCACGGAGATTAACAAATGCAAGCTGTTGTGTGCGAAGTAAAGAAGATTCCTCATCAGTAGACATTTTTCAAAGGGCCTTCATGAGCCTTTCTTTCTCCTCTTCATCATGAAATGGAGGCACTCTTCCAAGCTTAGCTACATACCATTTGGGATTTAGAACATAAGCTGCCATACGAAGTGGGGTGTTCATAGTGTTCCACTATTGCATCACAATTGCCTAAGATGCTCCTCATAAAATCCCAAAATAGGATCCCTACTATATCTACCCAAGCATGCTATCAAAGGCTAGGAGAGTCTGAATCAACATATCTTATGACTTGCACAATAGGCTCAATGAAGGAGCAAACAATTTACAAAAATCAAAATCTTATAAAAGATTAGGCTATCAAATGCTTGCTTTATCTACCCAAGCATGCTATCAAAGGCTAGGAGAATCTGTATGAACATATCTTATGACTTGCACAATAGGCTCAATGAAGGAGCAAACAATTTACAAAAATCAAAATCTTAAAAAAGATTAAGAATTTAAGACTCAAATGATAGAGTGAATGCTATTATAAAGAATGAAAATAATTTACAAGTTGAAACATTAATAAATTAACTTTTTAAAAATTTAATAATAAAACTAACAATTTCTTACCTCATTGTGGACCACCAATCATCATCAAGGATTTATTATTTCACACTTCTTCCTTTAGGTGTGCTTGCCTCTGACCATGTTATAATATTATTTTTGAAAAATATGTTAGCCTCAAAGTAAATGAAAGCATAACTTCCTTTCCACTTCCTAATTACCTAGATCCTAGATTGGGCAAGGTAAGAGCATACAGTGTCAGGATTACAATTTATTGATTTACAACTTGTTGGAAAGAAGCATTAGGTGGCAAGCCAGCCAAACCACTTATTCAGTGGGATGCATAAACAATACAAGAAATAAATCATCTGCTTATTAGCGGGAATTACAAGGCACTTCCACTTTTCAGTGGGAAAGCTTATACAATGTTTGAGGACATTTAAACATGCTTCTTCCACTTTTCAGTGGTGAGCTATTACAATATTACCACTTGTTTAGTGGGGTAAGTACATCAGCAATAGAAACTTTAAACCCATAGGCGGTACTATCATCCAGTGCTTACAAAATAAAGTGCATAGAAATTGAAGTTTTCAGTAATATAACCATCTAAAGCATTACAAGGTTAGCACATATGCATTGTGAACACCAAAATAAGAGGATTAATTGCTGATATAAAGTGCTGATGTAAAGAACTACTGAAACACCCCACAATAGCACCAAATAACATGTACCCAATAATCCAACTATGAAATAACAACATGATACCTTGAATGGATGAACTAGAAAGCTGGTACATGTTTGAAAACACCCTTTTTGCTGCTGTATTTTGAACAAATCCGAACTGAAACATTACTACTTTGGAAACTCAAAAAAGGAGTATATAAACACACCCATAAGCAAAATACTTGAAAACTCCCTTCAAACTCCACCCAACACACCTCAAAACATTGAATAGATCTTCATCTCAACAACATCCAAAATTGAAACTCGATTTGAAGCACAATGGTGATCTCTGGAACGAAATCACTCCAATCTAGCTTGGGATTATCTCTCAAATCCAAAACTAGAAATCGAATGAGAGTTTTCATTTTCAAAAGATTATGGAGGAACTCACAGGTTTTCAAAAGATTATGGAGGAACTCACAGGTTCAATCCAACAACATAATAGTATGAGAAGACTTCAGCATTCCAATCTAGCTTGGGATTATCTCTCAAATCCAAAACTAGAAATCGAATGAGAGTTTTCATTTTCAAAAGATTATGGAGGAACTCACAGGTTCAATCCAACAACATAATAGTATGAGAAGACTTCAGCATTC
>VDFB02297398.1:0-16788 GCA_007258455.2 Sequoia sempervirens | reverse complement strand
ATGTTCCACGTTTGTCTTTATTAGCCCCCTATGTTTTTTTGATTTTCTGTAGTACACTTTGAGCCTCCTTTCTCTTGTTAAACATCAAGTTATGGCCTCAAATTTACATCTTAAATTAGGGTCTAGAGATGTCATTGAAGAAGTCTCCTTGGACTAGCAACATATCAACTTCCCTATCAAAACATAATTTTAATCTTGTAAGTACAAGGATATAAGTCTCAGTTTCTAATGCTTCTTCCCTTTGGTTTAGGGTAGCTCCTCCTTTGCTTGCCATAACAAAATATTCTTTCGGGGGATTCCATTGAAGTTTACCTTGAAAAACTCATAAGAAAGAAAGAAAGAGATTATATTGATTTTGATGTCCATAGATGACCAAAACAGGTCAAATGAGACTTGAAAGTACAGCTTACAATGACACCAAAGAATGGAGTAGTTAAGGCATTTCCCTCTACAAAAGAAGTAAAATTAAACAAAATGGGATTTACTGGGAAATACAAACTTAATAAAGGAAATAGCTCTGATAAAATTTCAAGAATGCATAGCTTTAGCTATAAGAGTACAGTTCCCATGAGAAGTAACAAAACAAATGAACCAATGCCATATAGGTGAGGAGAGGATTGTATCATAGTGTTGAAACTCAAACCTGGCCAAAACTTGGCAAGGTGATTTTTGACCTGGATCAGGACTTGGGGAAAAAAGCTCAGCCAGATTTAAAAAATGTTTAAAAAATAGTGGATTCTAGGTGAGAAAATATTAACATGCATTATGTATGAAATCAACTTCAGATATACTCAACTAATCAATTACCCTCAAAACTAATCCCTTACCTTAAGCATGCATATGCATACACCAAGAATTAAATAAACAATGTGATGTTGAAAGTTGAAGTTGAAACTTGAAATTTGATATGAAGAAGAGCTTTTATATTCATAATATTGTTTCTTGTGCACAAAAATGGATTTGAAAATCTATAGTGATGACAATAATAAAATACATTCTTTAAAAGAGATAATTAAGTTTGAGAGGAGATTGTATCACTCGTCCCAACACCAGATGCAAGGTGCTGGACGATGTGATGCTTTGTGTATGTCAAGGAAGCAGTTGCAGCCATTCCATTTTCAGGAAAGGAAGTAACAAGATCATTACCCACAACTTGTTTATCTCTACTTGTATGGGATCACTCCTCTATTAGTGGTAGAAGCTCCACTTCAAACATAACAATTGGCTCCTTAAAAATAAAAATGGAAAATCAAAATGAGTGAAAAATGAAAATGGGAAAGTAACAATAGGGTTTGAAGGTTCATTTGAGTGTTGTAAGGCCCAAGTGACCTTTTAGTGTCTTTTTGTGTGCATGTGAACCTTTTTTTTCTTTAAAAAATGGGACTCAGTGAGTCAAGGTCGGGGTTTATTGACTCAATGAATTGAGGTCCCAGCGTCGCCAAACGTGCCTTAGTCTCTGGTTCACTATTCCTTTCTTAGAAATGCTGATTGAGTCGCATAAAACTAGATTGAACCTATGCTCACCCAAGTTTCGGGGACAAGGATGATAAGGGATGGGGGGACACGTTTCCAATACGGGATTATTTTCGGCCATTTTTTAAGGGATGACAAGGGATGGCTATTAAAAAATAAGGAAATTTTTAGAAATATAAAGAAATTTCAAATATTCATATGATAACACTAATAAAGCATTCATCATAGACATTATAGAATCTTAATACATAACATTAGACTTGAATTGAGATTTCACATGAGAATTGACAAACAAATTGACAAATTTAAATGTTTTCACTGTCAATGTGCATATATTTTATATAAGAATTACAACAAAATGCCCAAAGGCTGCAAGTTTCAACTACAAAATGACAAAAACATATAAAATATATAGCTGTTTCTAATGAACATTTGCATCTGGTAGGTTTGTATCAAAATCGAAGTTTGAGTTGGAGTCACTACCACTATAAGGGGCTGTCTCAAACAATGGGATCACAACCAATCCTTCCCATGTCTCCTCATCAATTTGTAGGATCAACATCCCAGTGTGAGGCTATAGTTTGGCGATACTCAGGGGGCTGTCAATCTTGTAGTCGCAAGGCACTATGTACGACTACCAACTTCTTCAATTGTCTAGAGGTAAGGTTGTTCCTCTTGATTGATTGGATGAAGCTATATGTGGACCAATTCCTCTCTGTAGTAGAGGAACTGATGACCTATGAAAGGAGGCGAGTGGCAAGTGTCCACAATTTTGGTGCATCCTTGCCATTCCACATCCACAATCCAATAGGGTTGGTTTGAGCTAATGTAACTCTATCCACCCTTGCCTCTAGTTTGCTGAAGATTGGACCACGGAGATTAACAAATGCAAGCTGTTGTGTGCGAAGTAAAGAAGATTCCTCATCAGTAGACATTTTTCAAAGGGCCTTCATGAGCCTTTCTTTCTCCTCTTCATCATGAAATGGAGGCACTCTTCCAAGCTTAGCTACATACCATTTGGGATTTAGAACATAAGCTGCCATACGAAGTGGGGTGTTCATAGTGTTCCACTATTGCATCACAATTGCCTAAGATGCTCCTCATAAAATCCCAAAATAGGATCCCTACTATATCTACCCAAGCATGCTATCAAAGGCTAGGAGAGTCTGAATCAACATATCTTATGACTTGCACAATAGGCTCAATGAAGGAGCAAACAATTTACAAAAATCAAAATCTTATAAAAGATTAGGCTATCAAATGCTTGCTTTATCTACCCAAGCATGCTATCAAAGGCTAGGAGAATCTGTATGAACATATCTTATGACTTGCACAATAGGCTCAATGAAGGAGCAAACAATTTACAAAAATCAAAATCTTAAAAAAGATTAAGAATTTAAGACTCAAATGATAGAGTGAATGCTATTATAAAGAATGAAAATAATTTACAAGTTGAAACATTAATAAATTAACTTTTTAAAAATTTAATAATAAAACTAACAATTTCTTACCTCATTGTGGACCACCAATCATCATCAAGGATTTATTATTTCACACTTCTTCCTTTAGGTGTGCTTGCCTCTGACCATGTTATAATATTATTTTTGAAAAATATGTTAGCCTCAAAGTAAATGAAAGCATAACTTCCTTTCCACTTCCTAATTACCTAGATCCTAGATTGGGCAAGGTAAGAGCATACAGTGTCAGGATTACAATTTATTGATTTACAACTTGTTGGAAAGAAGCATTAGGTGGCAAGCCAGCCAAACCACTTATTCAGTGGGATGCATAAACAATACAAGAAATAAATCATCTGCTTATTAGCGGGAATTACAAGGCACTTCCACTTTTCAGTGGGAAAGCTTATACAATGTTTGAGGACATTTAAACATGCTTCTTCCACTTTTCAGTGGTGAGCTATTACAATATTACCACTTGTTTAGTGGGGTAAGTACATCAGCAATAGAAACTTTAAACCCATAGGCGGTACTATCATCCAGTGCTTACAAAATAAAGTGCATAGAAATTGAAGTTTTCAGTAATATAACCATCTAAAGCATTACAAGGTTAGCACATATGCATTGTGAACACCAAAATAAGAGGATTAATTGCTGATATAAAGTGCTGATGTAAAGAACTACTGAAACACCCCACAATAGCACCAAATAACATGTACCCAATAATCCAACTATGAAATAACAACATGATACCTTGAATGGATGAACTAGAAAGCTGGTACATGTTTGAAAACACCCTTTTTGCTGCTGTATTTTGAACAAATCCGAACTGAAACATTACTACTTTGGAAACTCAAAAAAGGAGTATATAAACACACCCATAAGCAAAATACTTGAAAACTCCCTTCAAACTCCACCCAACACACCTCAAAACATTGAATAGATCTTCATCTCAACAACATCCAAAATTGAAACTCGATTTGAAGCACAATGGTGATCTCTGGAACGAAATCACTCCAATCTAGCTTGGGATTATCTCTCAAATCCAAAACTAGAAATCGAATGAGAGTTTTCATTTTCAAAAGATTATGGAGGAACTCACAGGTTCAATCCAACAACATAATAGTATGAGAAGACTTCAGCATTCCAATCTAGCTTGGGATTATCTCTCAAATCCAAAACTAGAAATCGAATGAGAGTTTTCATTTTCAAAAGATTATGGAGGAACTCACAGGTTCAATCCAACAACATAATAGTATGAGAAGACTTCAGCATTCCAAACGAGCCCCCAACACCTCCTTTTATAGCTTTTTCAAAAAAAAAAACACTTTTTGCTTTTTCATAGCTTTTTTGAAAAAGCATTTTTTGCTTTTTTCATTGTTTTTTCCTTCCAAAAAAACACTTTTTTTTTTATTTAAAATAAAATAATTCATTATGTGTAAACATAGAATCACCTTTTCAACAAGCTATCACACTAAGTTGTCTTTTAATTATTTCTCAACATTAGACAACATTAGTGAAATATTAATTAAATAACTTAATAACTCATCCAAGTTGCGGAAAGTACTACGTCATTGAAAATCAATTCTGACCACACCATGACGAAACTGAAGTAGTAGGAAGATGATTGAAATCAACTTGGTGGCTCTCTAAAAATAACCTACTCCTCTAAGAAGTCTGAAGGGCACTCAAAAGGTCGGAAATTGATTTTGAAAGCATCAAAGGGGTCCAACTAACCAATTGAACTTGAACCGAAGAACAATTGCTCTGCATGGCTGATCAAATGCTTCTCCAAGAATGTTGGAGTTCTCCCTAACTAACCGGTTAGCCTTCGGAAGACTTGAAAACTGGTTAAATGTGCACGAATTGGCTAAGCGCTAAAAGGGGACATTACAAACCATCTACCCCACTTTGAATTAACCACCATTAATTGTAAAGTCTCTTCGACCTCAAGCATCCTTTCTAACAAAATGAAGTAGCTAGCATATTTAGTGTCCATGGGCTTGAGGAGTTCCTTCTTCGAAAAGTTCTTGATCAAAGCAAGTGAATTGTGATGGTTGCAAATGAACATTTGCACATCTCTAGCCTCTAACACCATTGCCTTCACCCAATCTATCTTCCCAATGTCCTTCAACGTATTGTTCAATGCATGAACACAACATGGGGTCCAAAAAATATTTTTGTAAGCACCCTCCACCATCAAGTCAGCTAACTTACGCACATGGGATGAATCGGTCACCACTTGTACAACATTAGAGGTTCCAACCTCTTCTATGACATCCTTCAAAATTTGAAATTGGAAGTTTGCATCCTTCCTCTTCCTTGAACAATCAATAACTTTAAGAAAATAAGAGTCAACTAAACTTGTGACAATAATATTGATGAGTGGCTATTGTTCCATGATGATGGATCATCCATACCTTATCCAAGTTTACCTCATTTATTCCATCAATACATTCATTTCAGAATTTTTTTTTTATCAATGAGGGTGGCACATAGATTATTTTTTCCGGGTGGGACAAATGAGGGACCGATAGCTATCACATCTTTGAACATTTGTTTAAAATAGGAAAAACTTGCCACATGAAATGGTATGGCATGAGCTTAAAAAACTTAGCAATAGAAGACTCAACCACCTCTCGTGATTGTATGTTAAACATATCTACAACACTAGTAGTTTTTTTTCCCTTGGTAGAAGTAAAAGCCTCTCCCCCTTGAATTCCAACATCCATGATTCTCGTAGGCAATGACACACTAGGCTGCATATTCTCCAATGGAATTACCTTCTTTTGTGCCTCCCCTTTTATATGCAATCTAGTTGTCTCAACTTTCTCAATCGGAGTTATAGTCTCACAACTTTTTATCCTTTGTCCACCTATTGACAAAAGATGACAATAAACTCTATAGCTGCCCCTATACTCTTTATTGCACAAATGACATAGCCATACTCTACTCCCCCTTGAATTTTTTTCCTTATCTTTGTTTATTCGTGATGCAAATTGTGAGAGAGGTTTTCTGGGGTTAAATGGGCCTTTTGCATATTTTTTGAGGAGTTCTGAAGGGCATTCAAATGGGTTAGTTGAACTTGCTGGCCCTGCTACACTCCCACTCCTAGAAGAAACCCCAGTGGCAGCCATACTTCTATGACTTCTAGTTCTAATTCTTTGTTACATTTGGACTTCAATCTCTTCACTCTCACTACTCCCACTACTGTTCATTGTTTGTTTTTGTTAAGAATTTAAAACATAGCTTCAAGTTCAAATAGAATAAAAAAAAAAAAATGCCCTCCCTATGTGTTTAAAAATAAAAATAAAAACTCAAAAAAATGCAAAAGAAATTGAATAAACAAATGGTAGATGAAGAACTCACCTCAAATGTAGTGGATTTGATGTCCTAGTGCCTTCTTTCCACTTTTGTTCTCTCCTCTTCTCATTGCTGCTCTCTCCTCTTTTCATTGTTGCTCTTCTACACAAGTCTGAAAATGTTAAAATGAGATTCTTTTTTGTTTTTAGTTCTTTTGAGGGTTCTATTAGGTTTAGGTATTGTTTAAAGGGGTGGGGGGTCCTTGTAGGTCCGCCCATTCCATTTTTTAAAATTAAAAATATGTTTTTTTTTAGTGCACTTGAAATGTTGTTGGGTTGTAGGGGATGGATAGCTGTCTCGTGATAGTTGGGGGACACTTAGACGTCCTTTGGCCGTCTTCTTCCCCTAATATCTTGGCAAAATAAGGGCATCCCCATGACGTTTCCTTTTTTTTCCCTACATGGGGGACCTGGCGGAGGGGTCAGGGGGGGGGATGTTTCCTACACTTCCTTGCGTCCCCAAAATGTCCTATAGGGGATGGGGGCAAAAATGGTAGGGGATGTGTCCTTGGGGAGCATTGGATTGAACTAAAAGGAGGGCTCCTAGTCTATCTTGAAAGTGGAGGGGGATTTATAGAGCTATGTGCCACTATATTTTCATCAATACTTAGTTTGATATTATTTGTAGTTGGTGTACAATGTCTATTATTATGCTTCGGTAATATTGGTTATCCAACTATGTATTAATTGCTTGTATTAAATGGTTGTCGGCTTTGGGTAGTTATAAGCATCGGTTGGTTGATAGTTGTGTTCTTCTTGGTAACTGTTGAGTCCTTTAAATACATTGTGTATCATCAAGGAGAGTAGTATGATTTAGTCAAATTGACTCTGATCCTTGGATGACCATCTCTGGTCTTCTTCCGTAATAATTTGAGCAAATAAAGATATATTTTACGCATGTATCTGGTATGCATTGTCATCTCCATTATTAATTCATGTATTTAATTTATTAGATAGAGCAACAAACATTTGGCATCGTTGCCTTAAAAAAATTGGGTCAGATTTGAGAGATTCATGCCCTTAGACCCCAATAAGGGCGGGAAGAGACCACAACGTGGTCAAGATCAAGAGATCAAGTGATCTTTAAGGATCATTGAACAAAGAGAACGAACGAGATGACTGAGAGTTGAAGTTGAAGAAGGCAAAGGGTTTTTGAGGGAAAGCTCGAGTCTACCCAAGAGTAGAAGACAAAGCCATAGTTGAGAGAGAAAGAGAACTTTCACGACAAGAGAACGGATGAAGGGAGAGGCAAGAAATAGCACGACACCTACTACTCCCTAACGAAAAACCATTCATACCATCAAAGTTGGCCGAAGGGGAAGATGAGGGAGAACCTACCGATGGTCTGATAGAGACCATACAGCAGATTGAAGACTTGACATTGACGGAAGAATTAAACATTGGAAGATCAGAGCCAATAACACCAAGATGAAGGGAGCAGTGAAAGGACACCGAAGGCAACCCAAGGGTGACGAATGTTGAAGAGGGATGAGTGAAGGATTGCGGTGTGTCTGAGAGTGCAGAGTACACATTGGAATGTACGAATCAAAACTCTCCAACTAGGTTATCATCATAGAGGGTGCAACAGGGAGGCAAGATGGTGACTCCCCCAGCAAGTACGAATGTAGAGCATAAGAAACTTCCAACGTTTATTGGAAATGGGTTGGAGGACCCTATAAGGCACTGTAAGACATGTGAGACAATCTAGGTAGCAAATGGTCAGGATGACATAGTGTATTAGTTGAGATCATTTCTAGCAACTCTCAGAGAGATAACCATAAATTGATACATAGAATTGGAAAGAGCACACAAAAATACATGGGATGCATTGAAAAGATCATTCCAAGAGGAATTCAAACTCTCGAGAGAAGAAAATGAAATTATGGTGGAGATCTACAATACTAGACAAGGGAAGCATGAGAATGTGTGCACACAAAAATACATGGGATGCATTGAAAAGATCATTCCAAGAGGAATTCAAACTCTCGAGAGAAGAAAATGAAATTGTGGCGGAGATCTACAATACTAGACAAGGGAAGCATGAGAATGTGCGAGCCTATAATCTAAGGCACAAGGAATTACTGGTGAAATTAGAAAACTAGCTGGTCGATGGACTAAAGAAAAGATGGTTCATCGAAGGATTGATTCCTTTGTTGAGGAAGAAAATGAAAGTAGTGCCTCTGTCATCATATGTCAAAGCCTACAATCAAGCAATGGACATAGAAAGTGAAGATAAAATGTCCTCACACAGTGAAAGAAAAATAGAGGAAGATGGAAGTTCGGATGACAATAGTGACAATGAATCAGGAACGGTACAAGCACTTTGGAGGGACATGCTTCGAATGATGACAAAATTGAAGGTGGAGAAAGAAACCAACAAAGAAACTAACGAACTATGGTGTATTGAGTGCAAAATTGAGGGGCACAAAAAAGTTAATTGTCCTAAAAAGATGTTTTGTGAGATTTGCGAGGTTATGGGTCATTCAATAAAGGAGTGCCCATACAATTTGAAGACAAGGAGTACACAAGTACTCTTTACGTAGGGAGAGGAGTTCCACTCCACAAAATACATCTCCAGGCGATTATCGAAATCAAAGAGGAGGACAAAGTCAAATACAATATGACCCCAAAGGATGCCCTATCATACAATGTCGACAATGTAGCGAATGGGAACACTTTGTGAGAGACCACCAGAACAAGCAAGACAAAGTGCAATTACCGTGCAAATGGTGTGACTTGGAAACCATGAAGAAACTGGATGTTCGAAGCAAAAGGCTAGTGTCAATATGATTGATGTAAGGCATAATGAAGTATTGGCCATTGCTCGTGCCCAAGCAAAAAGGTTGTGTATTCAAACCCATCTACAGAAAAAGAAAGGCTTTGTGAAGCAAGGGATGAAGTGGAGAATGCTATGGACAACAATTGATGCCACTCAAATGCAAACGCAAGTATAGTAACAAACCAATTACAATTCTAGAAAATATTGCACAACAAGTACTTCAAGCTATTGTACCCAAAGTTGAAAAACTTGCCAATTGCAAAAACTCGCCAAGCCCGGAAAATATGGTACGGAAAAAACTCGACAAAAGTTCGGAAAAAACTCGGCAACTTAAAAAATTGCTTAAACTTCATTAAAAACACATTTTTTTTGCAAAATTCAAAGATAAGATGCATCCAATGAGTCAATAAAATGAGTAAATAGAAGAAACAAGCTGAATCTAGTTATATTTGATTGATTTGAAAGAAAATTAGATACAAAATCGCATCCCCATGTGGAATGCTCAATACGCTGATACTGATAGTCTGAAACAAAATGAAAATAGCAAATAGTTTTTGTAAAACTGAAAGTAAATACAACATTAATATATTTCAGCTTTTACAAATTCACATCTTCCTCTTCCCATGTCTAGTACTTCTCACTACGGGAGAGGGTGTAGTCGTAGGCATCTGCTGTGGCTGCTCAACCTCCATCCTAGGTGTAGAGGCTACTGCTGGTGGCTCTGGCACTGCCAATGACTCCTCCTCAGGATCATCCTCAATGTCATCCAATGAGAATGCAAATCCACCCCCCTCCTCCATTGCCTGTCGCTCAAAGTCATAGATCTCATCCTCGGAAAACAATGAAGGTCGATCATCTTGCCCTGTCCAATCATTGTATGGATCTATCTCATCCAAATCAATTGGATCATCTGATATTTCCTTAACCTGTTTTGTGCGCAACCGAAGATTATATTGCACATATACAAGGTCATTCAGGCGTTTTTGAGCTAGTTTGTTCCTTTTCTTTGTATGGATGGCCTCAAACAAACTCCAATTACGCTCACAATTGGACGAACTACAAGGCTGTGATAAGACACGGAGGGCAAATTGTTGGAGATGTGGGGTATTTCCACCCCAATTTGACCACCAAACATCTACAAAAAACAAATTAAGAGTTACAAGAGAACTTAGAAACTTAGAAAGGAAAGTCAAAACTCAAAAGTTGAAAACATATTTTATCAAATTATCAATATTTGTAACTTGTAAATTTCAAATTTTATACCTGGTGGCTGATTGTGTATTGCTCTCTTTGCTAGCTCTAAAGAGAAGAGTGCACCCCTTTTTTCTCTATAACTTTGGATTTCATTAACAATGAGGTCTCCCGCGTCAAGGTCAGGTGACATCCTTTGAATGCACTTCATGAGGCCCTCCATAACCTCTCCAGTAGGATCTGAGTAGGTGCTTGAATGGAAGAAATGAGGGTTCAAGAAGTACCCTGCTGCATGGAGGGGTTGGTGGAGTTGATGGTTCCACCTCCTGTCAATAATCTCCCAAATGGGATCAAATTTGAGGCTGTCCCCTTTATAATAATTTCTTATAGCCTCCTTGGCCCTATCCATGGCCTCATAAAGATATCCCATTGGGATTTTATCCCCATCCACCAAGCGGAGCACTCTAACCAAGGGCTCTGACACCTACAAATTACAATATAAAAATGCAAAAAGATTAGAGTTTCAAATTTACAATGAAAGACATTAAAAATTTTATTCAATTTGAATTCAAATTCAAAGTTTTGAAATTGAAGTTACCTTCACAATCTCTGCTGCCCTTTGTGCAAATTGGGTATCAAACACAATTTTTGACACCTTATCTCCTTCAGGCTTCTTCGAATAGGTTGAGTCCATCCATGGTTGACTCACAAACATTTGTTTTAAAGAAGTCAAAGAACTAAGAATGCTTTGCAACGTTAAGAAAATCGTTGCAAACCTTGTGACACCTGGCCTCACCAATTCTTTCCCATGGGTGTGCTCCCTCATCAAGCGAAGAACCCAAGGGTGATTGTAGATATATTTAGTGATCCTCCTCGCGTCCTCTACAACTGGTGTGACCCAATCTAGTTTTCCTATGTCCTCCAAAAGAAGGTCAAGGACATGGGCTGCACATGGTGTCCAAAAAATTGAGGGGTGTCTATCTTGGAGGAGTCTTCCTGCTGCCACATATGCTGCTGCATTATCAGTTATGATTTGCACAACATTTGCAATCCCCACCTCCATGCAAACTTCCTCCAACATCTTAGCCAAATTTTCTGCACTTTTTACAATGTGGGAGGCATCAATTGATTTTAAGAACACCACCTCTTCTTTGCATGCAACCAAGAAATTAATGATGGTACGGTTTTTTCCATCGTCCACCCATCAGAAAGAATAGAGCAGCCATATTTTTGCCATTTTTCTTTTTGCTCCTCTACTGCTGCCCTTGCCCTTTCAGTTGCATTAGCAAGCAATCTACAAGTACAAAGTGAAATTAAGTACATAATTTTAATTTGTAAACAAAAAAAATAGCTTAAATTCATCATAAAATTATAAATTAAACTTAAAAAACATAAATTAAAGAACATAAACTAACCTCCCACTCAAGTCCATGCGAGAAGGCGCCTTGTAGCCTTTTCCTGCAACTGTCAATGCGGTGACCAAATTCTGCCAGTAAGGAGAACTCGCCACATTGAAAGGGATATTGTTAAAATACCAAAAATCTGCACAAGCAATGTCTGCTTGCTCATGCACCTCCCTATTCCATCCAGTCGCCTCTAAGGAAGGTTGTGCACCAGATGTGTTTTTAGGCACAAAATAACTATCCAACCGTGTAGGTCCTGCAGTTGCTCCTACCCTTGGTGCTCTACTAGAGGAAGATGAAGGGATGGAGGTCGAGGTGTTACGGATTGCCTTGACCTTCGCACACGTGGGCCACGAAGAGAACCCACTATCTCCTGAGTAACATCATAATCATCATCCGACTCAATTGGAGCACCTTGAGAAGAGGCAATAGCTGCTTGCATTGTTGCTCTTGCCTTCTCTCTTTGCACTTTTTTTTCTTTTGCAGTTGAAAGTATGGCATTCATATGTCTTTTTATTTCTTCTGTGGTTTCAGGACATTCCTTAGCATCACGTTGAGGGATGCCTGCAAGGTGGTACTTGAGGCGATTGATGCCTCCACGATATACTTTTTTACATGGAATGCAATATACTGTGCCAGGTATGGGTCCTAGATAAGCATACTTCCAGGCAGGATCTCTAGCTCCTGGAGGACGTTTTCCTACAAATCCTGCAGGCACGGATGGGATAGAGCTTGAGGCAGAAGCAGGTTCAGTAGCCATTATCAATTAATTATTAACCTACACAAAGTGAAAGTCAAAGCACAACTTGTTAGTTTTTGATAGAAAATTTAAAAACAAGCTAAATTAGATTAAATCAAAAGAGATTAAGTTTAAATTACTAAAAATCTATCACTAGATTCTAAACATTTTTATAACAAAAAAATTGGATTTTAAAAAAAAAATAATTAGGGTTTCAAAAAAATGTGAAAAAATGTAAAAATCTGAAAATTACTTCAAACTAGTAAAAAATTAAGCTAATCTAAAAGATTGTAAGCATGTTATTCAACAAAAAAGAGGATTCAAAACAAAAAAAATAGGGTTTTAAGAAAATTTAATAAAAATGAAAAAATGAGCAAAATATGTAAAAAAATCAGAAAAATTCATAAAAAAATCTTGTTTTCATGAATCTAAATGCATTTAAATCATTTTCACACTACATTCAGATGATTTTTAAACATAGAACCAACAAGAATGAAGAATTTTTTTTTAAAAAAGAAAGAATAAAAAAAATGAGAAACCCTACCTGGAAATCCAATTTGCCTTCTAAATTCGATGTAAATGCCCTTCAAATCTTGTCTTTTGGATGTAAAATTGCTGCAAATGAGTGCACAATGCCTTGGAGATGTTTTTTGTTGAGTGTGGAATGAGAATGAATGAAAAAAATAAACTTGAAATTGCTTTTTAGCGGCTGCCTGGGCATGTCAATGGTCACGCAGGTTTTTTTAAAAAACTCGCCGTACATTCTAGAAAAACTCGCCAAAAGTACGTTGAGTTTTTCTAGATTGTACGGCGAGTTTTCCAGGCGTACAATTGCCTGGAAAACTCCCCAGGCCAAAAAGCTCGCGAGTTTTTGGCGAGTCTTGCATCTATGATTGTACCAGTTAAAGTAGTGGATTTATTATAGAGTATTCTTGAACTTTGAAATGCTATTGTATTGGGGGAGAATGAGATGGTGTATGCTATGACCCAATTGGAATTTGGTGTGAATGAAGAACCAATAACTAAACCTCCACTATCGAGCTACCAAGTGATTGATCCAATGCTATTGATAGTTAACATGACAAAGAAACCAACAGTGGTGAATATGGAAATCCTTGGAAGGAATCCCACCAATACAATTATTGATGGCGGGTCGAGTGTGAATGTACTTCTAGAAGACACTTGGAGAAGTCTTGGCAAGCTGACCATTTGGCCACCAACTTTTCAACTGGTGTGTGCAGATTAGCAAGGTATTAAGGTACTTGGAGTTTTAATGGGACAAAAGGTAATTATTGGAATTCAAACATTTTTGTTGAACTTTGTGGCCATTTCATTAAGGAAGAAAGTGTACGACGCATTGTTAGGTTGAGTTTGGCTGGTGGTAGCCAAAGCCGATCACAACTGGAAAAAGAATACAATCTCTATTGAGAATAAGGGTCGGAAGTATATAATTGATTTGAAAAACCAAGCAGTCAATGAGGAAGCAACCTTCTCGGATTCGTCAAATTTAGACTCCGGAGAAGAATGGACGAAGAGTCAAGGTTCGATGGAACCAAACGGCAAAGGGATTTTGGAGTTACAGTCATGTTTGGATGATGAAACAAATTCTCTTCGTGACCTATTTTAGTGGCAAATGGAGGACTACGAGGTATTTCAGTCGACTTGTAATTTTCTCGAAGCTACAATTCTCAGTGAAGGGCAATCGATGAAAAATGATTTTGGAAAGTTGGATAGTTTATGTGCATGGGATGCACTCCATGGTTGGCAAAAGACGGTAGTTGCAATGGAGGTATTTGACTTTGAAAAAAGAATGCAAAATTACTAACAGTATGCCTCCGAGTACATTTAAAAACCCGACTATAAAGTTCAATTATATTAAAACTCTAACCATATTGTATAGTGATAAAAGAACTCAATTGTACAACAAGAAAATAATTGTCATATGGCTGGTTTTTCCTTTAGTATGCATCGCACGACTGCTAGTCTACGTCATACAACAATATATGAGGCTATTGTATATCCACATTGTATGCCACAAGATTGCACGACCATTATTTTATGTTCACATCGTACAACAAAGACATTCATTCATTTGGCAAACTCCATCAGGTCACACCATACTAGTATTTCAAATCATAGAGCATGGCAAGGGTGTAATGATCCCACTTGTGATGTCCCCAATTTAAGGTTGGGTTGGCCAAACTAGTATTTTAAATAAATAAATAAATAAAATTATTAATAAATGAAATTTATTAAATAATTTGTTTGGGCCGACCTAATAAGTAAATATAATATTAATTTTTCTTCCATGTTGGCCGACCTCTTTGTGGTAGGTGCTAGTATTTCATATTTATATAGGATCATTTGTGTTGAGAATTATCATGGAATAAAGAAGCGAATTTAATTGGTCTGCTAGAGATGAAAATATTTGCGACCCCATTTCCAGGTGAGGCGTAGCCCTCTCTGGAATAGTGATTTTCTTATCCTATGCTAAGCAATTAGCATCAACATAGCATTTGCAATCACCAATTGAAGGCATCATTAAAGGCAGCAGATTGAGGGAGCGAATAGGAAACATTGAGCCCTTGAGAGTAATCTATCGCATCATCTTCCAGCGAGTAGTAGAGCCCCAATTACCAGATCAGGAGGCATTATTACGGATGGGTATTATCTCCAGGCACTAAAGAATAGCGATCCTGGGGTGCTATAAGTATCTCGGATATAGACATTATAGCTTAGTCTGTTGTTTCAAAAACTGTGTTAATTGCAATAATAAATCTGAGCGTGGAACCCTCAGAATCTGTGAGTAATTGTCTAGCTGTGCGTCCAATATCATTGTGTAAACAATACTGCAATTTCTTAGTCAATTGTTGTGTATCTCTACTACGCCTTACTGATTGATTCAAGTGTATTTCCCTGCATAATTATTCGTGGCTGTATTGGTAAATTTTGTTAATCAGATATGAGAATAACTGATCTATTTCATTATAACTATGTGAGGAATATCAACTATTATCTTCCAGTTTACTTCTATTGTGTGTGATCGAATAGGGCACATTACACCATCGTACGACCAAAACAAGTGCATGCTATACGCCAAGCTCACACTTTATTAGTGCATATTGTACACCCAGTTCACATTGTATGGTCAAAAAAATTCAACCAATCATTCTTACTCTACGACAACAAGGTAATTCTTTTATCGTACGACATCAGAGGAGAAAGCATCGAGGGATCACTTTCACCATACGATAGATCATCTCCATCGTACGACATCAAGGATGGCATCAGAGAAATAGCCACACCGTACAGTCAAAAATCCACATTGCATGAAGAGGACACTGACAACTATGAGGGTGCAAATGGTATGAGGAGGGTTACAAACAGTATGGAGAGGAATCAAAGTGAATGTACGATCCTCTTTAGCTGCCTGCACAATACGATAGATTAGATCCTTGATTGTACAGTCTAAAGAGAATGCATTGGTGTACGACATAAGAGAGAAGTCATCAACGTACGGTTTGGCTCTCTTAACACCGTACAACAAACTCTTGTACGAAAAACCTCACTCATCGTATGACATCATCGACAGACATATGACATTACCATTTCCTCAGCATATGATGTCTTTCGCTCACCGTACCACATTACTATCTCAACAACATACGGCTTGGGAAAAACTTAGTGAAGTTTAACGTTGTACGATAGACACTGACAGCCTGTACGACATCATTTCTATCCACTGTATGGCATACATTGCAGTCTTGCATTGTACGAAAAATAGTGAAGGCATACATCGTACGACATATATTGAAGTCTTTCATCATACGACGTACAAACAACATTCAAGCATATGGCTTGAGAATTCCTAGGCCGTATAGCATGCTAACAGGGCAATCTTGCATCATACGGAATGCAAAGTTAGACATCGTATGACATAACCATGTATAAAGGTTGAACATTGTACGACCTTTCAATCCCAAATTGAGCATCCACATTTGACGACCATCAACCATCTTACGACAAATTCCTTCCTTGGTTGACATCATACATTGGTTAAATAGTGAAATATCTGTAATTTTTGGTTTTGTCAGCATTGTTTTTTGCCCCTTGACCCCGTTGGGGTGCTGCCCCTTGACCCCGTTGGGGGCTTTGCCCCTAGACCCCCGCAAGGGGTGTTGCCCCTTGATCCCATTGGGGGTGTTGTCCTTAGGCTCCCATCACACTCATTTGAATTGCTAAGTACCCTCTAAGTCCAAGTTTGCAAAGTACACTTCCAAGTTTGGTTACAAGTGCTTATCCACAATATTGTCATCAGTTTGGCACGTCTACCCTAATGTTACTTGATGGTTACTTTTCGTTTGGAAGACGACTTTTTTCTTTT
>VDFB02297397.1:0-42860 GCA_007258455.2 Sequoia sempervirens | reverse complement strand
TTCGTGTAAATTATTTGATGACTTCAACAAATTATTCTATCATTTCCTTTAAAGCCTTATAAACATAACAATTATTTAATACCATATTTAACACAGATTTATCATACACAATCGCCAAATAATAAAAAGGATGAAATAACTAATTTGTGTGCAACCCTTACTCTTATAATTTTTAATTAAGACTAATCAGTTCTTACTTAATCTAGACCATGGATAAAAACTTGTCCTTCGGGGTCAATCATTGATTTGATTTAAATCTCCACTCTGAAAATGCTTAAATACAAGAAAAAGAAATTAAGCAAAGTACTAGTATAATTTTCAGGGTACTAAGTATAATAATATAATTCAAAAGCAATCTGATTTTCCCATGACACCTGGCCATGCCTGTTTAAGAATGATAAAATCATCAAAAACATCATAAATCTTCTAAAAATCCTTAGTATTATTGTCAATCACAATCCAAAAACTAATACTTTTCAATGGCATAAACAAGGTTTTCAACCAATCATTCAAATCAATTTTAATAATTCACAAGACTGAGTGATCTTTTCAGAATATTGCAGTCCCAATATCAATCAATCAATATAATTTCTTATCCAAATAATAACATTCACTAAAATACCAAAGTCAATGGTTTGTATTTTCTTGATAGACTTCATAAGACTGCTATACATTATCTACTGACCAATAATATCTATACAGCTGCTAAAATTTATCCAGTTTCTAATCAATGAAATACTCTACAAATAGATTGTGATCTCGTCACAATAATATCAGATTCTTATCCTAAGGATTGTATGACTGAGTGTTTGTTCAATGAATATGACATGTTCCAACAAGCATAATAAATACTTATAAATCCATTCATAATTATTGTACATCTGCACATTTGCATTGAATGAAACCAAGACCAATTTTTAACCCCTCAATAATGACCAATATATCTCATATAAAAAATAAAATAAATGGTCTTTTTTTCTTATGATTGATTTGTCCTTCTAAATCATTCATATTTATAAAAAAAACCATCTTAAGATAGATTAAGTTCTGAAGAAAATAAGTTTGAAATAGTTTACATATAATTTGAAATGAAATAGAATAATAGAAAATAAAGATAATATGTAGTATTTTTATTTAAAATATAAAATTCAGTAGTAATTTTTTTAATTATTACAAAAATTGAATCGTTCTTCAATACAATAATAAATCTCTCTTCACCCTTAAATATGTGCAGATATAAATTAGCACATCGAACAATTTTACACATGCTCGAAATTATACAAAGATAAACATGAATGTTTTAAAATAAAGACAAAATTGAAAAAAACCCAAATTCTTTTTCAAAATATACTATCAGAATAAAAAAGAAACATTTCTCAATCAACTTACTAGATTGATCTTATCCAGACTATTCAAATAAAAAATATACAACATTTATCCATCACTAAAATGATCCATATTATTCATTTTAATCCACAATCAACAAATCATTCACTACTCAATTGTCAACATCTTTATGTTGAATATAATATAATAATTTACTGACTGCCTATCATGAAGGTAATCCATTCAAATAAATAGTATCTCCACATTATATTAAATTTCAAAAAGCTGACAGCTGCACATATGTATATGTAGCTCATAAATTCACATGAACTCATTAATGTATCACATGCTGAAATTTGAGTATAGTCTTTACTGTTTGTTGGAAATTTATTAACATGCAGATTACCAAACAGTAAAAGTGCAGATTCAATCCAGACAGTTTGAGTCATTATATACTATCCCTTCAAATATACGTTTGCATTTTCTTGGAAATAAAAGAAAGCAAAATATCAAGGTAGATGGTATTTATTTCATTTATATATTCAATTCATATTGCCTAAATATATTTATATGTGAGTTTATATTTATAAGATTTGTGTTTCATATTTGTTTATAATTTTTTTCAAGTTTTTATTTTTCTTATATAATGATGTCTTTGTAGTCCAAAAGTTGTTTTTCATATTATTTTGTAACTGAAAAAATGAGTTATTAGACTAATCAAAATTTACTATTCTTTAACTATTATTTATACTTTCAATTATATTGTAATGCTAAGATCTAATCACTATACAACATTAATGACAAAAAAGAAAAAGTGATCATGTTTCCACTACTGTAAAGTTGAATTAATATACCTTCTTAACAACTAGCTCTAAAATATTAGTCAATCTCTATCTAAAAAGAGCGAAATCGTATCAAATATTATTCCTAACTATACATTGTAATAACATCTAACTTAATACAATTATAGATTCCTAGCTTGATGACTTTGAAATTAATGTTACCTTTAATTTAAAGTAATCATTACATTTACTAATTAGCTCAAACCAAAGGTAATAGAAATGAAAATATAAAAGGAAAAGCAAGCTTATAACCTTCTTCCTAACTATTATTCATCAGTCTTCATATGCGGCATTGATATTTCACCACAATGACTATGTAGATTCTATCTAAAAGGCTTGATCATTATAACAATGATAACATTAAAATATTATTTCTTTGATGACATTAAAAGATTATTTCAAATCTCTATCATGATGATGGATCACTGAGTGTGATCTGAAATGTTGATGAAAAAGACTAGCACACAATCAAATCCAGAAGCAATTAGATTTAAATTCATATGGATTGTAGAAATCTAATTACATTGACATTAAAAGAGTTTAGGTTTCATTCAGACATTGAAAATAAAATCTAAACAATGTTGTGTTATATAAGATGAAGCTAACAACCTTGGATGGCAGTAAAAGAGTTTTGGGTTCATCTAAAAAAAAAAAAAAAAATCTAAACAATGTTGTTTTATATAAGATGAAGCTAACAATACTTTAGCAAAAAACAATGACAACTAGGGCATAATGAGAACAATGAAAAATAAAATGGCTAGGGCACAAAATTTATAAACATTCTCCACTAATTCAATGCTCCAATGTAATTAAAGACAGTTACACAATAGTTAGGAGAGACACTTTTTATTCTTGATATATCAACACACACAATAAGATTCAAAGCCTCAAATCATTCAAATGCATTGGAAAACCTTTGGAAGAATTTAGAAAAAAAGTTATAGACTAAAATGGAAGTACCTGAAGCCAAATTTGATGACCAAAGAATGGGAGTTGACGATGAAGATTAGAGAATGACTTTATTGGGAACCACATGCCTAAATAATTTAGTGAAAGAAAAACTAAAATTGAAGTACTTGAAGCCAAATTTGATGACCAAAACATGGGAGTTGATGAAGAAGACTAGATAATAACTTTATAAAGGAAGAACTATTTTTTTACCACCAATTTGGAGACAGACAAGGTGAAACTTTGAAATTCCAACTCCTTGATGGTATTATTGATATCACTATTGAATGCTAAACTCAAATTGTAATTTTGTTCTTTTTAAGAGAGGTGCCAACATAATTTTTTTTTTAGTAGGTTCAAATGAATTGGGAAAATCGGGATTGGTAGATTGACACAATAAGAGGTTTGTGAAAAGGATATGTTTTGTGTAAGCTTAAATCTATTGAACATGCTCAGTTCATACTAAAATATGGCACATGGGCTACATGTGGATAATTATGTTACCTCTTGGATTGGAATTTTGAAATTCATTTTAACAATCCTTCTCTTCCATGGTATCCCATGTGGATAAAATTATTATATTTAAACATAGCATTTTGACCCTTGTTGAGGGATTTTTTGTTTTGATTGGTAAAGGCAGGAAGACCCTGCATGATTTTATTTATTCATCAGAAAGGAAATACAACCAGCAGTTACAACAAAGAAAGGTTGTAGCTAAAAAATAACCCTGAAAACACCATAACACCCCATTCTTGAAAACCAAACTACCCTTCTTACCCCCTCTCAGGCATTACCATGCCTAACAACAGTTAAATATATCGCAGAAAACAACAACACCATACCAAAAAAAAATCTAAATTACTACCTATTTTCGACTCTTCTTTTTATCATGTGAACGAGGAATCGTATTGAAACCAACATCCTTCTTTTTCTTCCTTTTGCTTTGGACCTTATGCCACACCTCTTCCTGATCATCTATCCAAATTGGCTCATCGAAATCCTCATTTGGTACACCACTCCCCTCAAAAGAATTCTTGCTAACCCCCTTCGACCACCCACCACCATCACCACTTTGGACACTCCCCTACACCACCCCAGAAGAAGTTTTTGTTGCAGGCCTTGATTCCTTCTATAGGGGATTGATTGGAGTTGTGTTAACTATTTTCTTATCCAGATCAATCCCACCCAAATCCTCCTTTTCCACTAAATAGTGGTGGGGAGAAGCCTCTTTCCACCACGAAGCTTGGTTAGCCCTCTTGCGTTTGGAACAATGCTCAAAAAGATGGTTGGTGTTAAAACAGCTTCGACACCTAAATGGCAAACCTTCATAATCCAACTATTGATCCCAAACACCTCTAGAGTACTTCAAAGAAATGGTTGCAAGAAAAGCTTTTGTGATATCCATTTCAATCAAAATACAAGCGTATGTAGTGTGTAGAAAATTGAGTGAATCCTCATCAACACCCAAAAATTCTCCCAATATGTTGCCGAAAGCTTCAAAACAAGGTTCAAACCAAAAGTGAATAGGGAGATTTGGAAGTCTTACCCAAAGAGGAATCATCCCAAAGGATTCATTTTTTGGGTTGAAGGCTGGGTGCCAAGGTTTCAACATTAACATATGTTTGTCCTCCCAACTCCATTGGTAATCACAGAGCACAACTTTCCTATCCTTTTTATTATCAAATACAACCTCGAAGAAACCCTTTCCTTTTTATTATCAAATACAACCTCGAAGAAACCCTTTGCATTGGGATAAATCTGTACATCTCCATTCAATATTGGGCTTCAATTTTTTGAGATCCAACAGTGCAGCTATGCAAGTCCTGGCCAAAAACCTCTGAACCTGCCTATAAGCCCTAGCTCCGCCTAATATTTTTCATTCTCCACCACTTCATTTCATAAATCCCCATCCAAGGAAATAGAAGGGTTTACATCTACACAACGAAAGGGTAAAATCTTTGTTTCTAGGCACCCAGCCTTTGGAGCCTCTCCTTGACCCCGATGCATCTCTCCCAATGCCTTCCTTACGCCCATCCCACCGTGTCCTTTCCTCTCAAACTGCGGCTTGCAGGCATGACCAGTGTGAACTCCAGCTGAGTGATATTGATCCCTTCGCAAGCTACCAAACCGAGCAGATGTAGCAGAACCACTGCCCAAAGTCATGAGTTGCCTTCCATGCTTCACCACCTCCAAAAATGACTGTCACCAAGCCCCAACAAAACATGCAAATTCAAAAGTCTTTCTTCCTGCTCCTCTGCAAGGAGCCCTAGCTGCAACCATCCTTCCCTTGTTGAGGGCTATTGTACACTAACTTAGTAGCATAATTTGGCACAAGCATAAGGGTGATCCCATAATAGTGTATCCCACTTTTTGGTCATAGTAAAACATTGAAATTAGCATTTTTTATTAAATTTTCACTTGTTGTCACCTATAGCAACTAAACCATGTTAAGAATTTGAAGATGATTTGAAATAATGATTTTTTAGATTTCATGTGTATATTCTATATATAAGTTTTCATAACTTATTTTTTATAATTAATAGTACTTTTAAAAAGTGACATTTATTCTATAATGTATTTTCTTTTACAAAATTGATAAATTTATAAATTCTTCAAACATGGATTGGTAACACCAATATCTAGTGTGCATTTTTTTTTTTTGTAATTTTCTTGCCTATTTTTTATTACTAATTTTTTTTATGTGAGATTAACTATAATTTAGACAAATTTTATTCTATAACTTTTTTTTGTATATCCAAATTAACTTTTTTTTTATATCCAAATTAACTTTTTTTTGTTAAAATAAGGACTTCAATATGTAATGTGTCTATTGTTTTAAAATTCTCTATTTCTCCAGTTCACTAGAAAATAAAACATAAATATATTAAACAAGTTAAATATATTCAAAAGTATACTTTTTGGATAACTTATTCTAAGGGCTATGATCCTACAAATTATCTTGTGATGTTGATTTCATTTGTTATTCCAACCGAAGGTTTGAAATAGAAAAAATTGAGGACCAACATGGAAAGGTCCATCCAAAGACCTTCAAATGAAGGAACTTTAGTTTGAAGATATCCAAAGACCTTTGTTTGAAGGTTTCCTTGAATGTAGGTTCCTTCTACTTGGAAAATTATTAAAATATAAAAAAATCTAAGGGATTGTTATTTTTTTTATCTAACCATGCAAATTTCTAATGTCCTACAAGTGAGATACACTATTGTGGGTCTAGAAAATTTTTATAGCTTTAGATTTATTCCTAAGGTTTGCATAGAAATTGACTTGAATCAAACTCTACCAAAGGATATTAAGGTGATAGGTCCAGTTTTAAAATTGAATAACTAATAATTTATTTAAAAAATCCTAAAGCATGTTTTTTTTCTTCAAAAAGGGGCATTTGGTACGTGATTATCCCATTAGAAAAAATAAAATTACCCAACATATTTTGTTCTCTCTTCCTAATCCCCCTTGATTCAACCCTATCCCAAAGAACATCCTTTTCATAATAATTTCTCTATACCCTCTAGGCAACATAAAACTACCTCTTATTCTTCCTCTTTTTCCTAGTCTAACTCATCCTTCATTCAAATTAAGTGAATTTTTTCTTTATTCTTCTTTGAATAATATATGGAAGTATGCCTTTTTCTTGCATACTTCTCATAAAGATGGGGTGAAGGAGCTATTATAAAAACATCTTCATGGATATATAAATATATCATTGATGAGGGGGAATTTATCCCTCATGTTTGGGTTATTACTTCTATCAATGGATAAATAATTAGGTTATGCTCAGTTTATTTTCCTAATAATCTAAAAGAATGGACTGCTTTTTGGGATTTAATGTTAAAAATATTTGTAATGCTAATTAAATTTTAGGATGAGACATTAATAATGTGTAACACCATAATTATCATAGGTGGTATGGGTAAGTGCGTGAAATGGTGCAAAAAGGGGGTCAAATGTGACTAATTTATTTTTAAATCAACAAAAGTTGAACTTCAATGAGTAATTTGACAATGTGATATTAACCAGAATACTAGTGCTCAAAATATAGTTTCTAAACTATTTTTTTTAAATAGCGAAGATTAAGAGGATAAAATTTTAGGATCACATAAAGTGGTCCTATCTTTACCCAAAAATATAATGTAGTGTCATGTATGATCCCCTATTTTTTGAGTTTTCAATATTTATTTTACAAATCCATTTTATAGAAAGTTCGCTAAGATTATATATTATTAAAGGCATTTATTTTCTCTTTTTTTATGAATATATTTTTTTTTACTAATTTTCAAATTCTAAGCATGCTTCCCACCTAGTTTTGAGGGAAAAAATATTTTTTTAGAATGAAACATTGAATATGAAAATGCATTTTTTCCCTCAAAGGAGAGAGTAGAGAGGGAGGAAGAGAGAGGTAGAGAAAGGGAGAGAAAGATGATTTTTCTTCACACAAACATGAGCACACTATAAAATTCTCGAGTTTGTGTGAAGGGAAAGGGAGGGAACATGAGGAAAAGATCATTTCTTCTTCACAGAAACACATTTATGTGAAGGGAAAGCAAGGGAACATGAGGGAAAGATCAATTTCTTCTTCATAGAAGTATGGGCATGTTATAATGCATTTGTGTTATAGTTTTCTTTAAGAATTTCCAACCCTTAGGGTTGGACTTACATGTCAACACCCATAGATGTGTTTTTTGCAAATTCTAATAAAATGACACAATGTCAAGCATGCTCTCATCGGGCAATTTTAAGCTCTCTCTTATCTATCTAACCATCTATTTTTTTCTACATTTCAATTATGTTAAGTTTTAATCTTTAATTTATTCTCCATTTTTTTCAAAAACTTGCATGTTTTTTTGGCTTTATTTTTCACCCAGGTTCATTAAAATTTGAAACAAATTACATTTTTAGAAACTAGATTCTATTCTATACATGTTTGAAAACAATTAGTTTCCAAAAAAATAGGGGGTGCACACTCAATTTTCTATTTACACTAAGGTGTTCCTTATATGAAGTGAACGACATGCTTTTGAAAATCAACAGTTGGAAATTGTAGAGAAGGATGCAAGACTGTTGAAATGATCTCAACCATCAAATTTTCTAAAATATTAAAAATATAATAAATAATGAAAGAAAAAACAACTACATTTTTATCTAGTCTTAGCTTTAAATTAAGAAAAGATAGGATAAGAATTGTTTTTTTCTTTTAAACTTTTTAAAATTAGATTTTTAGATAAATAATAATAAGTTTTTAATAAATAGATATATTTTTCGAATAATAATATTAATAATAATAAATCAATAAATTACAAATTAACTTTTTATCTTTTAAATAGGGTTTCATTTCATTTTCACTTAAGTTTGGTGTTACTTTAATTTTTGATATAAAAGTTAGAATTTTACTTTTAAGGATTTTAATATAGTTTATATTTGTTTTAATATTTTATTTGAGATACAGTTTTAGTTTTTAAAATTTAATTTATTTAATAATATTTTATAATATTTTTTTATTTTTTAATATTGAGTTTATGTTAATATTGTTTGTGATATATTAGTTATATTTTTTAGGTACATATTCTATAAATATTTCAATCTAATAAATTTAAAAAAATAGTTTTACTTTTTTATTTAATCATCTACTAACTTAATAAGTTTATTATTTGTTACTACTTTTTTAAAATTATTATGTTTATTAATATTTAGATTTTGATAAATTTTGACTTTTCATTTCATTTATTTTATTTTAATTTTTAATTTAGATTTAAGTTTGAAATTTATTTTTATTATTTATACATCCTTTTATGAAATTACAAATAATAATTAAAAAACATTAGAATTAATTTAATTTATAATTATTTATCTTATTAAAACTTTAATTATTGTAAAATAATTCTATTTTGGATTTTATTTATAATTTATATATAATAAAATAAATTTCAAACTTAAAATATAAATTAAAATTTATAGAGTGAGAGAGAGAAGGTAATTTTTGATTAGTCGTTTCATGCCAACAATCCAAGGATAGCATGTCCTAGGGATTTATGCTCAAGGTTGCATGTCATTTGGTTAAGGATATGATAATTCACCTTTAAAACCTCTTTAGTGTACCCATTGCACACTTATGAGGAAAATAGATAGAGGGAGAAAGAGAAAATAAAGAGAGAAATAGAGAGGGAGACAAAGAGATACAGAGAAATAAAAAGAAAGCTAGAGATACAAAAATAGAGGTATAAATATAAAGGAATAAATATGGAGGAAGAGAAAGGAAGAGAGATAAAGAAAGAGAGGAAAATAGAGAAGAGGAGAGACATAGATAGATATAGTCACATAAAGAGAGATAGAGAGACAAAGAGATGAAGAGAAATAGGAAACAATGATATATATAGAGGTTGAGAGATCAAGAGATAAAGAGGGAAAGGGGGAGAGAGTAGGGAGATAAATAGGGATAGAAAAAAATAGTAAGGGGAGAAAGATAGGGAGAGGGAAATAGATATAGAGAAGAAATGAGAGAAAGATCTATAGATAGAGGAAGAGAGAAGGGGAGACAAATATGGAGAGAAATAGGGGAGAGAGAGGAAGAGGGAGATTGAAAGATAATAAAAAAATATAAATATAGAGAGGGCGACAAAGATATAAAGAGATCTCTCTCTTTCTCTTCCCATATCTCTATAATATCTACCCATATGTACTTCTCCCTACCTCTCTCTATATATATCTCCCTCTCTCTACCTCTCTCTATATAACTTCCTATCTCTATCTTTATATCCCTCCATCTCTCCCTCTCTCATTCTCTCCCTCTCTCTTTGTATCCCCCTCTATCTATCTCTATTTTTGTCTCTCACTCTTTCAATTTCCATCTCCATCTCTTTCTTCCTCTCTATCTCCCTCCCTATCTCTATCTCCTTGCCTCTCCTTACATCTCTTTCGCCTCTATCTTTCCCTCTATATATCTCTCTATCTCTTCCTCTTTCTATCCATATCTCTTCCTCTCTCCCTATCACTCTCTCTTTCTATATCTCTCAACTTCTCTATCCTCTCTCCCTCCCTCTCTATCTATTTATATATATCTATATCTCTCCCCCTCTCTATATGTCTCTCTCTATTAATTTTATATATCACCTCCTTTATCTCTCATTCTTGCCCCCTCTATAAATCTATCTTCCCATCTCCCCCTCTTCCTCTCTATTTATATCTCATTATCTCTATATCTCTCTCTCTCTCTTATTTACTTCGTTTCTCCCTCCATCTCTCCTACTCTTCTTTATATATATCCCTCTCTCTACCTCTCTCTATATATCACTTCCTATATCTTTATATTTCTCTGTCCATCTCCCCCTCTTTCATTGTCTCTCTCTTTCTATATCTATCTCTCCCTCTCCCTCTTCCTCTCTCCTTTCATCTCTCCCTTTATATTTATCTTTCTTTGTCTTTGTCTTTGTCTTTTTCTCTCTCTCTCTCCCTCTCTATCTTTCCCAAGTTATATTTATCTCTCTATCTCTTCTTTATATCCCTATTCTCCCTCTCCCTCTCCCTATCACTTCCTCTTTATATCTCTCTAATTCTCTCTCTTATCTTTGTTTCTCTCCCTCCATTTGCCTCTATTTATTTATACATATCTGCATCCCTCTATATCTCTCTCTATATCTCTCTTACTCATACACACACACACACACACTCCTTGTTTCTCTCTCCCTGTCTCTAGCTCCATCTCTATCTCTATCTCTCTATATTTAAATTCTTACATATGCCCCTCTATCTCTATCTCATTATCTATCCATCTCTCTTTACCCCTATATCTTTCCCTATCTCTACCCCTCTCTATATATCACTTCCTATCTCTATCTGTATAAATTTCTATCTCTCCCTCTCTCATTCTCTCCCTCTCTCCCCCTCTCTATATATTTATCTCTTCCATCTATATCTATACTTTGTTCATCTCTTTTTATCTATCCCTCTCCTTCTCTTGATATCCCTCTCCTCCATCTCCATCTCCATTTCCAACTCCATCTCTATCTTCAACTTTGTCTTTATCTCTACCTCCTTACCTCTCTCTCTCTCTCTCTCTCTCTCTCTCTCTCTCTCTCTCTATCCACATATCTCCCTCTCTCTCCCTAGTTCAAACATATCATGAGCCTATTGGTAATGGAGCCTTATGGTCTTCCTAATTCAAGGGTTTTGTTTTAGTTGTGTTAGGATCCCTGTAAGTAGATGCATATTTAATTTTAAGCTATCACTTCTCCATTGAGACTTTTGTTTCACAAAAAAAATTAAAATTAAAATAGCCTACCAATTGACCTCATGTATACTACACAAATGTATGTAAACAATAAACCAAAAAATTACCTAATTGACCATCTACACTTCTTTGGTGTACCTATTGCACACCAAGGCGTGATTGCTAGTTTTTAGGATGTGTCCATTTGAAAATTAATAAAAATTCATATATTCATTAAAAAATTAGCAGAAAAATCAAAATAAACACATGGCGTTAAGCTAATTTTTCATTGACATGATTTTTGAAATACTAAAAAAGGGTTAGCATTTTAGGGGGGCCACACTAGATGCTATGTTACATTTTTTTTTTTTACAAAAGCATGAGCACTTTGTGTGGGCCCCCTATTTGAACCCCTTAATATCCATCATTTAAAAATAAGTAGTTTAGAAAGTATACTCATAGCACTAAAACTCTTGTTCTTGTTGCATCTTCAAATTTTGAGCCTAACTGTCTTCAATTTCTCATCCAAGATCAGTTTTTCCTGATTTCATAAGAAGAAAAAGTGCCCACTTAAGACCCCCTTTTGGTCCCCAAATTTCCCTACACTTGCCTATACCAAAAAATGAAAAAATACAAATAGATAATTTACACCTAAATAATAGACTCAACAACTCATTGTCCAAAATGCTAGTGTTATATTTCCATCTTATTCCCACACTAGCATCCAACCCATGTGTTGTAATCCTAGGATGGTAGAAAAAATAGTTTTTGATTTGGGATTGCTTTTTCTACACTCAAGGAAACCAAGATACAAAATAGGAAGCACTAAAGATGTACAAAAATGTACATAACTAATAAAATCTAATTTGATGATATTCAAACCAAATAAAATGAAAAAAGCATGAAAGAGAAAAAGGAACACCTCAATATGTATGTAGAGCCACATAGTACTTGTAGCTAGAAAAAAAAACATGTTTCAAAATACTTAGGAACTTTCTAAGATTGCTCAAGTCTTCTACTTGGTCTTTTGACCTTTACGTGAAACCAATAATATAGAGGAACAATAAAAAATTGTGTTTTCTTAGACTATCCACATTTAGATCTAAAAATAGAAAACAAAGTAAATTTATAAATATATCAATTCCTAGTTCTACAAGTATCAATACCTAGCGTGTGTAAGGATAAAGATCAAGTTTTAAAACCTACTAAATTCCAATCAAGGAAGCTGCAACGTGAAAAGAGATTACAATAACAATAAAGAAAATGGGAATGAAAGAGAATATTCAAACAATATCACCTACAAATACAAAAATAGACATGATGGATGTACCAAAATCACAAACATGTGTCCTTAGGCATGAATAATCCAAGAAGACTAATGCAAGAAGTGTAGAATTATTTCTCAAAAAGCTCATGAATATTGTAATGATTCACTAGAGCACTAAAATGCAAGAGAATATAGTTCGATGGAGAGTGTAGATAGCTTAGTTGATACAAAAGTTAGGCTTTTGAGGAAATTTGAAGCGTCATGGAATGTCCCTACTAAGAGATAGTTCGATGGAGAGTGTAGATAGCTTAGTTGATACAAAAGTTAGGCTTTTGAGGAAATTTGAAGTGTCATGGAATGTCCCTACTAAGAAAGGTGGAAAGAACTAGATTTTTGTATGAATGAAAATTCAATGGACATTAACATTCCATGTGAACATCCATACAATTCACTAGTGTCTAAGTACAACTTTCCCAACAAAGATTGACAATGACAACATGGAAAACACATTTACACAATTTAAGCATGAAACTAACATGAAGAAAACATTGACTTACACATAAAACTATAGACATATAAAAATACAAAGCTCATGTTGATACCAAGGGTGGGATAAAGGCCAGGTCAAGGGAAAAAGAACATGCTACAAGAGGTAAACACCAAAGTGAGACCAATACATAATGTGATAATTGTAGGGTGTACAATTTTTGACATTATAGAAATAATAAAGGGAACTCTTGAAAGTTGGGATAACTCAAAAAGTTACAAGTAACTCTTAAAATGTGGGCTCCTAACAAGATTACAAGCAAGAAGAGGATTTAGTGTGTAGAAGGTAATGAGAAGAGGATTTAGTGTGTAGAAGGTAGTGTGTATTGGAAGAGGAATAAAAAATGGAAATGGGCAAAGGAAGCCCTAATCTTAAGAATTTAGGTATAAGAAATAAGAGGTTAATAAGATATATTGTAGAAGTTTGGTTTGTGTTTAACTTTGCAAGAAAGGTCGAACATTAAGGATAATAAGTTGACCAAATATCATCATAAATAATTTGTACTAATTAAAGATTTTATTCTACTTTTAGTTACATCATAATTCATTTTTGTCTACAATCTAATGATATCCACCACAGTAAATCATATAATGTTCTATTTTTAGATTTAAAATGACATGAAAATTATTAGAGTGTAGATTGCACAAAGAGTAGAGAAAGAAGCATGTTTATTTCAAAATGATATGTCGAATGTAAGGCTAGAAGGAGATCAAGATAGGGATTCCAAGCAAATAAGCATACAAGATTAGCTATATTAATTTAATAGTTTGTATAAGGATAAGAATGTGTACAATCATGTATGCACTAACATGGTATTATCATCTTCATGCGATAGTGTCCTAATATGTACACCAATGTCCACCTACATGTGATTGTGAACTTGGCAACTACTAGATCCAAGCCTATACTTATAATTGAAGGGGAAGGGGGTGTCAAAAGGTTGTTCGTGGGATTTACCTTACTCAATCTAAGTCTAGTTTAATAGCCTGTAAATGAAACATTAAGGTGTGTAAATCTAGGTGCTTTAGGAATAAGGTCATTTATATATGAAAATAGAACTCTAAAAAATGTTCTACTAACTTTTTGTGTTCATAAATGTTAGCTAAAGCATGTGGGGTTGAAAGCTCATTTCCAAATGACTAATAGATAATCATTTCCTTTTTAGAATCCTTTTTTATAAGCATAAGGCCATTTTTTAAGGGCTGTGTGGATAGAAAAGGAAGAATATGAAATCAGAGAACACTACTATGCACAATCACATACAAGAGAATAAATAAGAGTGTGACACATTAGTGTCTAGAATAGGTGAAAAGTTCAAGATGGTGTATATGTGAAATAGGCTCAAATTTATGTATGGTATGGGTTAAAAGATAAATTAGAGTTTTCATTTGAGTCAAGTTTATAAACAAAAGCACTAAACCAAGTATTTTTTTTTTTTTTAAATTCAAAATATACACTTGTCATTTCTATAATACAGTATTTAATAAAAACATAAGAAACAAACAAATCTTTCCATCAAAATTCATTTTCTACGTAAAAAAATAAAACAAAGCAAACAAAACTTTCTTTCATGATTCATTTTCAATATTGAAAACAAAACAAAACAAACAAAACAAAACTTCCCTTCTCAAATCATTTTCAACATTAAAAAGGTGAAACCCTACACATCAAATTTTATGAAAACTAGAAACATTGTGCACATCACAATCTCTGCCATATTGTTTTGGGGTACCACTAAGAAAATATTTAAACATTATAAACAAGATAAAATGTACTGAATAAATAATTTTAATCTTAGCTTGAAACTATTTATACATTTATTTTGAATATTATAGTTTATTTGTTGAATACACAATCTACCAATATTTTCTTTTTCAGTACACCATTCTAAGTATTTGAGACCAAAATTGCTTTCTACAAACGTCTTAAAGTGAGTTTTAAGCTACTTAGTACACTACCAAACATATGCTACCCTATACATCACCATTATATACAGTCATATGTATGAACACTGTATGATGTTTGAGCCTCATATTCATATCTCCACTCCAATCGACTTGAGAGATTCAACAGGTTTCTTCCTGCACAGTTAGACATAAAGCAAATAACTAGAAAATCCAAATTGGGAAAGGAAAAGAAAAAAATCCATGCATTTCTGAATTGGAAGTTAATGAACAATGATGCAGTAAAAAAGATATGGATTTGTGATTCAACAAATATACCCACTTGGTGTCTTGTTGAAGTATCCAAGGCATTAATTTTGCAAGTTCAGAACGCTTTTCTATAATGTGCCCGAGACGCCTGAACCAGCTCTTGTTATAAAAGTCCTCTGACATTTTAACCACAATGTCAGGTTCCACTACTTCTGGTATAGTCTTCCTCTTCTTCTTGTCCACATACACACTAGGACAATGCATCAATACTTGCTTCATGTTTATAAAACCCATGAATAACTGTAGAAGGACTAACCCAAATAGGGCGTACACTGGAAAAAATTCAGCTTTCACTAATCTGCAAACCAAATCCAAAAAGAGCTAATAAAGTTAAAGATTGAAATTTTGAGTTCATAATATTAGAAATGCATGTTTTTGGATTTTATAATTTTGTAGAATTTTTATCTACAAATATGTGAATGTCATCCATTATCAGGATGAAGAGAACAAGGATCATGTTTCGTGACCCTAATTTGGACCGAGAGAACAAGGACCACACTCCATGATCCATGATCTGGATGAAGAGAATGATGATGGATGAAGAGAACGACAACTATGACCCATCATCCATCATCCGGATGAACAAGGACTACGCTCTCCATGATCCATCATCAGAATGAAGAGAACGAAGACCACACCCCATGATCATTGAAAAATGATGATGGATCCTGAATTGATCTCAAACATTGATGAGGAAATTCTACAGTTATAAATTCAAAAACACTCATTTATGAATAATAATGTCCAAAACATTACATGCATATAATAATGCCTTTATAAGTAAAACCAAAACTAAAAATAATAATATAAATGACATTACACATGCATGCAACAGAAGCAACAAAAGACTAGGATGTTAACATGACCTACTGGGTTCTAGGAAAATTCACCCTCAAGAATTCACTGCCAACAAATTCACCTCCAACAATTCATCACCAACACAAATTCATCTCGTGAAAAATTCATCGCGAGATGAATTTGTCATGGCAATGAATTGTTGACGATGCATTGTTGGAGGTGAATTTGTTGATGGTGAATTGTAAGCCGACCTACTGATATAGTCATCTCTAATATACAATGAAGTAAATTAAAGATGACTCCAAAAAGGGATTTGTTGTCTAATATCCATGAACAAGTTTCTGAAATTCCCATTTAAACAATAAAAACTTTGCAGATTATAAGAAATAAGTACCGAAACTTCACAACAATAGATCAAACTATCTAGAGATACAGATTCTAGCATAAAAAACCAAATTTAAGAAACTCTTAAAACCTTATGTTCATTTACAAAGTGTGGGGTTTAGTTATTCATTCAAAATGAACTAAATAATACTAATTAGAATTGTTATTAATATATAGAAATTAGCTAAATAATCCCTTGTTTCTTTTGATTTGATTTTTCTTGAACTGTATATTCAATAAATTTATATTAAATTCCACAGTTTAGCCCTGTTTTAAAACTAAATTCATTTTGCAAAAGTATATATAGAGATCTGAAATGAAGCAGCACACAATAGTATAATATCCAAGCTGCCATACAAGATGAACAAATAGAATTGAAACAGCATAGTATTATAGATCCAACCTCAAGGCTTGTGATTTTTCAAGAGTTCCCCTGTGCTGGGGTACTGCATGATGATACTGCTTACTCCTGAACTGGGTAGACTTGAAAATTGGTAGGGAATTCTTATACCTTGAAACCAAACTCCTCCAGTAAGCCTGCATATTTCATAACAATATCCATTACAGTAAGCTTAGAAGCTTCTATGGCATAAGTTATAACAAGTTGTGCAATTTTATTCTCTAAAACAGAGTTGAGATCATTTAAGTAAATAAATCACAGCAAAAGCAAATGCCTGAAAAAATGCAGGAATCCATACTCTTGCTGTGGAAGCCATGTTGGCAAACTAGAAATGACCTATCTTCTCTCCTGATCTGAAAATAACACACTTGATTTATGAACAGTGTACTTTCAGAGATAATGATGAAGTATTTGGATAAAATAGAAGTGGGGATGAACATTCAAGAGACAGATGGGCTTATCTGGATGAGTTATTATATATGTGTAGACCTGAACTTGGACACTGGGCAGGAGGCAAGGCTAACATATGTTGCAGTTTACACGTAGTTTTAACTTATCTGCTGCTGGTTTTGTTGCATGGCCCACTCATTCCTGTTCAGTTTATATGCACAAGAAGACAAGAACTAATAGTACATGCTAACTGGGTTGGGCAATCTCTGTATCCAAACATTGTTACGGGACTGTACAACGGGTATGTACAGTCTTCCTTGCGTATGTATACATTTAGCAGGTGCTTGGATTGAATCGTACACGCCTTCGTTTCGTGTACGAATTTGGTATTATATTTAATTAAATAATAATAGAAGTTGAAGAGGAGGGAGCTCTCATTGCTGAGGAGTATATCTAGTTATCATATTATTTTGGTTGTATTTATTATTATTTTTATTTAAGGAGTAAACGTTTTTTATTCAGAGTTATGAACCGGTGAGGTCACAAGTGGGGACCTCATCTTCAATATAACCACTCAACAATACCACTTCAACGAGGTTTGAATCTTGGTGGCAAGAACAGTGTTGTCACGTGGGACCCTCAACCCTCGTTGATACCCCTTAACCTCTTCAATGTCGCCCTCATTTATAGCTTTGGCTTTTGGTGTAGTGACAATCGGTTTATGTTAACAAAACTGGGGACTCTATTGGGGAGGGTTCAACTCCCACTCTTGACACTCTTTTCGTCTCGCAGTCGATTGTGTCCATTGATTGGGGGGTAAATTGTTGTCATGTGGGACCCTCAAACCTCATTGGTACCCCTTAACCTCTCTGATGTCGCCCTCACTAACCATCATCGATACCCTTTAACCTCTCTAATGCCGCCCTCATTGATAGCTTAGGCTTTTGGTGTAGTGGCAATCAGTCTGTCTCTGCTAACAAACAACACTACTGCCTTTAAACCATTACACCATGTCAATATCAGTGATCATATTTATTAATTAATTGAAAATAAAAAATCTATTGTATTCTAAGTTGCAATTAATTAATAAATATGATCAAATGTATTAGTTTGTGATTGTTTTATTTGTTAATGTTATTTGAATTTGGTCATCATTTTTCATCTTGATTTGATTCCATCTGACTTTGATTTTGAAGATATTTATACGACTTTTTTGAATTTTATATTATTGTCTTTTTAAGATATTAAATTAGACTTATTTTGGAAAAATATATTCTAAATAAAATATTCTAAAATTATTGATATTACGAATATCTCAAACACACTTTTTATTTTGTTTTAGTCACATTTATGGTGCCTACACTCTTCTTGTAAAGTGGATATTCGCATACACTTTTTTCTTTAAATATGCATTTGTCCTTTTTATTCCTAGATAGATTGAGAGGGTACTCACTTGGGGCTTAAGAAATCTTTATTAATTTTCTATAAATGGAACAAAGAGATTACTTGTTTCATGATGGCCAAACCAGCCTTAATTGAAGTCATACAGCATTTAAGGGCAAAGGACCAATTATACGTAATCATAATTAATTTTATTTCTCGTCCTAGTCTTTTTTCGTCTCTCTCTGTTTAAAGGTTTTAGGCATTAGGTTATAGTATTTTAGTTGTTGGTGTTGATTGTATAATTTTTATAGTTATTGAAAATAGTATGGTGAATCAAGGAACTTTAAAAGACTGTAATTATATAGAAGGTAAGAATTATGACAACTCTCTTGATGTAATTTTCATCCATTAGATTTGGATGGTGGATGCAAGCATTTAGAAGACTTTACATATCCTCTCACAAAGTATTACTTAAAAATTGGGTGAACTTGGTCTCCTATGAAATTTGTTTGCGGACTATCAAAAATATAATTAAATCTAGCATTTATTCAACTTATTTAAGGAGAGTCACGTAGACACCATTTTCAAACATTGGACTTGGCATATCCACAACTCTTTTATTCTTTTTGCCCCTTGAACCATGATTTTGTGGTTTCTTACTAATGAACTCTTAATTTCCCTATTTAGGTTAAGTTCCAAAGTTCTCTCTTGCCTTGTATTTTTGTTTCTTGTTCGATTGGCCTCCTCAAATAGATTATTAGTGTTGGGAATTATTGTGTTTCACCCTTGATAATTCCTAAGTTTATTTAGTTTTTATTTAACATTTTTATGTAACTATTTGGCATTCATATTATTAAAAATTTGTGTTTCATCAAAATGGGTCGTGAGATTTTAAGTTGGCACTTTTGCCACAAGTTGGTACCTTGAAAAATGAGTTATTAATTGTTGAAAGATGCTCATTTAGTGGTATAATATGGAAGAGGTCTTCTTTAAGGATGTTGAGATAGACTCTATAACAATAATATGAACTTAAAATAAGGGAGACTACTTTAGACATGAAAGCCAACATCTATAAAAATTATAATAGATTATTTAATAACCAACATATATATGACAATTTATGATAGATTCCTTAGAAGATGGGAGTTACATATTATTCCTAAAGACTCCACATGTATGAGGGGCATGAGAATTTGTGCCTCCACTTTTATGAGCTATTTTTGGGTCTGTATGGCCATTTTTGGCACCTAGTTTTGGCCCATGGTATTAGTACCATTTGAGATATCCTATATTGTTATTTCCTATAAACTGAGGCTTTGGGATGGTAGTTTGCATGTTGAATTTATAGATATTGAAGCTTTGTTGGAATGATATTAGATTTATCTTGTATTGTATGTTGGTGAATGCTCCTATGAAGGCTTGATTTGCAAGTATATTGTAATTATTGAAGTTTTTTGGATAAATATATTGAATTTTTTTTGGAGTGTGGGATTTTTCTTTCAAAAGGGTTCTCTCCACACAAATCACTATGTTGTGATATATTTCTTATTTCAATTTATATGTGTTTTTTTATTATTTTTGTAACAATTTGAAATTAGATTTGAAATATTTGTATATTCTCCTCTCAAGGTTTATTGTAGGAAGTTTTTTCTACAACCTTACCTTCTTTACAAATGGTATTAGATCCTAGCTAGTCTTAGTTATAGTTGTGGGTTGTTGGGATTTTTTAGCTAATCCAATTTTGAGTGGGAGCTTGTGGAGAAGATACTTTAATATTTTTATTCAATAAAATTTTCAAATGGTAAGCACATTTGGGAGAATGAAGATAGAAAGAAATTGTAGTATTTTTGAGATGCAGGAGCTAGAAATGGAAGATTTATTAATTGATTGAAATCTATTGGATGTTGTTGATGAGAATTTCCATAGACCTACAAACCCTACTTTTACATATAAGTATAATGTGATGGATCATAAAGCTAAAAGTCTTGTTAGATTGTGCTTGGTAAATTCTATTATAATTGATTTCCATAAAGAAACTTCTGTAAAATTATTTGGAAAAAGTTGGGGAATATATCACACCAAATATTTAGTTAACAAAATATTTTTGAGTAATAAATCATATTCCTTGAGGGTGGAAGAAGGTGGATGTGTTTTTTACCATTTGGAAGCATTTAACATGTTGGTGGCTTAGCTAGCATCAATTGGAACATATGGATGGGGAAGAGAGATGTCAAACCCTACTTTGTTCTTTTCTTGATTCATAAGATTATCTTGCCATGGCTATTAAGAGTACTTTTATGATCATGAACATTAAAGATAGTGAGTTCTTTGCTTTCTACGGAGATGAGAAGAAAATTTTATGTTAGTTCCAAAGAGGCCTTGAATATTTGATAAAGACCAAAGTGAAGAAGTAAGAAGAAGAGAAGCTAGACAAATCTAGATCCAAGTCCAAGGGGAGATCCAAATCTCTTGGTAAGTACAAAGTGATTTGTTGGAATTGTGGTAATATTGGTCACTTTAGCAAGGAGTGCAAAGAGGAAAATAAGAAGAAAAATAAGAAGACACGTGACTCTAATTTTAAATCCAAGAAGGAAAAAGGTGTTGCATTCAATGTAGCTTTAGCAACCTATTTAGGTAATGATACATGGTTAATTGATTCATGTGCATATTTCCATATTGACCTCTAACAGAAATTGGTTTTCTAACTATGAATTTTTTGATAGAGGTAATGTGTACTTGGGTGATGATTCTTATCTAAAATTATTGGTCATGGTAGGATAAAACTCAAATTTCCAACTGGAATGATGAAATGGTTTGATGGGGTGTTGCATATCCTTGTTCTAGCTTGTGATTTATTATTTGTGATAAAGCTAATAGATGTGGGTGTGCATTTATCTTTTTTAGATAAAGTTATAAGAAGGTTAGAGATGGTATGGTGATTGTTACATGTGTCAAGATTGGGCACCTTGTACAAACTTGATGCATGCATAGTTGAGTGCAATATTACTTTTGTGAAGACTACGTTTTTACTAATTCATTAGATAAAAAGATGGTTTCTTCTTCTATAGATGGTAATAGCTTTTGGGTACTTGTTGGTTCTCCAACTTGTACCCCAAGGAATCGTAAAGATTTATCAATTCTTATTATTAATACATTGAGAGATTGTCCAACAAATAGGAAACACACTTTATGATTTTTTTCCTCTATACTTTAGGCTTTATAGGACCTAGGTGGGTTCCCCTTTGACACACTGAGTGCAATTTAACAATAGAATTATATCACAATTTTTGGTAGATCTTGAACTTCATACAAATTGACAAGGATTTACAATAATGCATACAATAGCTAGTTCATTTCCTTGTATATTTAAAGCTTTGGTATGAATTTTCTATAAATAAAAATTAAATATCAACAATTGGCTTAAGATTTATCATTTTAAAATCTATTTTGAGTTTGAGGGTGAGGTAAGAATAGATTGATGTCTTATCTAGGGTCACAAAGTCAATACATTGTACATCCTCCTTCACCACATCCTAAACATACTTTGATGATCATTTGAGCTTTATCATCTCATATTAATATGATCTATTGAGGGATAACAATGTGATCCTACTCTATAATCCATTTTGTGACAATAACATTCCCATTATTGTCATGAAAGAAATTACAATGTTCCTTGAATAAAAGCTAACAATGAAAGTAATTAAAACACAAAAAAATGCATGAAGAACTCTATAATTCTTGATTATATTGCTCAAATAATTGTTACATCAAAAAATGGATACAATAACACATTGAAGCATATATTCATATAAGCTTCAATCAAAGTATACAATGCAATTACAGAGGATTTATACAAACTTGGACACTTGAACCCTAAACAAGCTTAAAAGACTCTTATCCTACCCAAAATTATAATTCTCTCATAATCCAATCCCCTGAAAAATGATTTATAATCCCCTTTTTAAAGATTGGGTGAGCATACAAGCTCATTTTCCCAATACCACTTGTCACTTTTTACAATTGATAATCTTAAAACTTTATTGAAGTAGAATGGATCAAAAACCCATAACAAATTTGATAATCCATAACAACTTGAGCTGGAAAATCCTTCCAATGTCATTGAAGTAGAAAAAATGTGACCTCGACCTCATGCTAGAGACAAAAAAACCTAATGACATGGCATAATTAATTTTATCCATTATATTTTTCCAACCATGATGCATATACTTCCTTTGTAGTCCATTAGTATGTCAGGACCTTTTCAACTTTATTTGTATGTGCCACATACCTTGCATCCAATATTGATTTAGTTTCTTTAATGAAAATTTCCAAACCTAATTCCAACTTCAGCAATTTGTCCAAACTGGTATTGCACAAAAGTGAATCCACCTCATAACCTGCAAATATCCATGCGAATAATGTAGGAAAAATATTGTTGAAATATGAATTACAATTATCAAATGCCTTTACTTCTCCATTCTCATGCAAAATTTTATCCATCAAATCATCCTCCAAAGCCTCAAAAGAATTCATTTTTTCCTTTAGTTGAATGTCCAATTCACTTTGGAATAAAAATACATCACTTATTAATCCTAATAATCCATAAGTACTTGACAACTATGTTAGGGCACTTGGACCAAACTTTGCATGCAAATAAATACCCCCCATTAGTACCACTCATGGAATCTATGTACTCTCAACTTGGATTTATTTTATACATGGATAGTATATGCCTTTCTCAAATTATTGTAGTTAGCCCTTGTATCATCTAACCTATGCAAAATGCATGATAACTTGTGCCCCAAAAGGTTGTTAACCAAATTGATCATATTCTTCTTACCTTCATCCTTTGTAGCCTTCTCTATCTCCTTACTCTATTTTATTTTCTCTTTCAACTCTATTATCCTCAACATAAAAGTGTCTCTATCTTGAAAATATGTGACTCTATATCTTTCTTAAGGAGTTTCAGGCACAAAAATTATTCTTTGGGGAGGAGGATTAGTGGTTTCGCCTTTTTGTATTCTTGTAAAAACTTAATGTGATCTTTTTTCAAATTTTTAAAATATTCTTGCAATTTTTTTGCTACAACTTATGTTGTGTCTGAAAATTGTTGGTCCACTTCCTAGAACCAAATCTCGCTCACAATGTCAGGGTTATCATCATGCAAGTGAAATCAATTCATCAATAGAGCATGGAGGGTTGAAGGCCAACTTAACAAGAACATGTTTTATCTCTTATGCTTCAATATTAGTCTTGATAGGGTATTCTCAGGGGTATACCTTAATAGATGTTAAAAATAATATAATGAAAAAACAATGAAGTAAATGATAGCCAAACCCAACCTGCCTACTCGGCCCCAAATATCATCAATAAATCAAGTAAAAATAATTATCTTTAAACCCCTATATATTTGGTATAAATGTGCAAGCATAACCCACATGAGATAGATTTATTTGAATCTCACTAAAGATAGATCCTTGGCTATATTTCAAGGCTATGAATGCATAGAAGCTACTCCTACTCCTACACTACTGATTTAATGTTTTTTATGGTTTGAAGCTCACTGAAGATAGATTCTTGGCTATATTTCAAGGCTATGAATGCATAGAAGCTACTCCTACTCCTACACTACTGATTTAATTTTTTTATGGTATGAGATTGGTGAGGTGGACCAGAGACCAGTGCCTTGTTCATTGGGCTACAAAATCACATATAATAGAAAAGAAAACAATGGAGAGGTAGAACATTTGAGATCTAGGCACATATCACATTACAATAATTACACTAATATCATGCTTATTAATCCTTATGAACTACATAAATCCATATGTGATAAACAAATGATTAATACAATACTTATAAAATTTTAAACTATTGTCACATTGTAAATGTACATTGCATTCATCTCAGCAAGTGTGACAAGAGAAATATTGAATAGCACTGAATATTTTCCATGATAAATACAAACAACATGGATACATCCTCTATATAATATTGATACAATTTATCCTTCACATGCCTTATTGAATCACTACCCTTCTACAACTAGAAATGGTGTGGTCGAAACCCTAGAAAAATCCCTACACTCATGTAACCTCTAGTTGTCACCAGTAGAACCAACCTCTTTGAAAAATGACTCAAAGTTACATGTAACAATAGCAACACATTAACCCTAGTTATTGCTCACTATAGCACATTCAAATGAACAAATCATGTTTTCTCTCACCTTGAATGAATGTTGCAGATGAAAGGATGGGAGGAATTCACACTTAATTTTGGTCATTGGAAGAAAAGACACCATATTTTTTAGTAGGTGGGTGAGTGTAAAATATGCACATAACACTTATCCTTTGGCAACACTTTCACATGCTATAAAAAAAAACTTTGTGGGACCACTCTTCCTTTGCCAATACTTTATTTTCTTTCTTATTCTTATTTTCCTTCTTAGCCCCTTGGCCATTATAGACATTAAACCTCCATCAAGATGTTGCAAGTGTTGAAAGAATGAAGAAGAGACCTCTTAATGTGTTGTCATTGATGCCAACATTAATTTTTGATAGTTTTTGTTTAATATGGCAAACATAATTAGTACATTTTAATCTAGAATTTTGGTCTAAAATTACTCATGCAACAAGATCGGATCAAGAGGTTATAATATGTTATTCCTTATTATTATATGTATCTATGATCAAGATTCTAGCTATTTTGGTTAAGCAAGTTGAAAGTTACAAATGATAGAAGTTCAACATTCAATTTTGGCTTATACGGTGTGATTGGGTAGATATAATCTAGTTTGCATTTCTCTAGTATTGAGAATCAGTCTTAGAAATTTTGGGAGATTGCTCATGGTTGTCATTACTATATATATTCTATACGGTGTGTACTTATATGATCATTTAAATCATTAGTGTGTGATTAGTTGGCTTATTTTGTGATTAGGTCTAATTCCTAGTCGACCTAATACATGTTATGTGTTGTAAAGGATAAGTATGTACTGTGGATGTTAGTAGGATCTATTTTAGGTCCCTTCCAACTTAAATCAAGTAATTGCATGCTTGGGTTGAGCACGAAGATGTTTTTGAATCGTGTGTGGAGTCAACAAAGCTATTTTAAATTAAAATAGGGTTGCATCTAATTAGGTTGACCTAATTGATGTATGTGGATCTAATTGGGTATATATGTGATATTTTTTTGAGTGGTAGAATACATGTCATATGATATGATATGATATGATGTGCAAGAGATTTGATATTGTGTGAACATGTGAATTTAGATGCGTGAGATCAGAGTAAGTGCATTTTTTTGTGAATATTGAGCAACTGCTAAGTTGAGCAGTGTTTTGTGTTCAGAGCTTAAAAGGAACTGAATTCAACACTAGGAAGGTGCACTTTGTATTAGTTCAAACTCTGGTTGTGAATCCATTTTGTTTTTGTATCTATCTATGGTTGTGATCCTTATAAGGACAGTGTGTCCTAGCAGTGAGCCCCTATAATATCTTATAACTAGTTCTAATATATTGTGAGCTAATCCTCACTGTGGTTTTTCCTTTTTTTGGGTTTTCCACATAAAAATCCTAGTGTTCATGTGTTATGAGATCTTATGATTCCTTCCATGCTTTCATTTATTGTTGCAGTTAGATATACTTTGTTAATTGGATGGTTTGTGAGTAATTGGTCATATAGAATACTGATCCTGACGATTTATAGATTTTTCCAAGATGTCGTCAACATAATCTTCTAAAATCTTATGAATGAAATCATGAAATATTAGGGTCATCTCTCGTTGGTAAGTAGCTCCCGCATTCTTTAACCTAAAAGGAATGACCACATAACCGGACGTACCCCAAGGGATAGTGAAGGTTGTCTTGTACTGGTCTTCCAGATTAATACGGAACTGATTATAACCCAAGAAACCATCCATGAAAGACAATAAGACATGGCATGTTATTGAATCCAAAATCATATCTATATTAGGTAACGAAAAATAATCCTTAAGAGAAGCCTTATTAAGGTCACAAAATTCAATGCATATACAAATACGGCCATCAGGTTTATTGACAGCAAAAATATTTGAGATCCAAGGGGAGTAGTCAATCAGAAGGATAAAGCCTTCTTTCAACAGCTTCTTTATCTCGGTCTTAACCATCAATGCCACTTGGGTTTGATTTTTTTGTATTTTTTGCTTAACTACCCTGGCATCGGGACATAAGATGATATTATGAACCACTATAGACTCATAAATATTAGGCATGTCCTCATATGTCCAAGCAAAGATATTAGGATGAGAATGTAGGAGATCAAAGTGCTTGTCCACTTCTTCTAAGGAAGGCACTTCCCAATCTTAATTACTTTTTCAGAAGACTTAGGATCCATAGAGATTTTGGTATTGTCCCCTTTGAGGAGGGAACTACGATCTCCAGGATGTGATATTGGAACATCATCATTAGCATTGGATAGAGGGTCCTCCTCATCAACACTTAAGATAGATTCTCCAAAATATGCTTGTTCATGCAAGCGATACGAGAATCGTCTTTTGTGATGAAAGGGGAGTAGGAACCTAGGAATTCCTCAAGTGCTTCATCTAAAGAGAAGACATCTAAAGGGACTTTCTCGGTCTTCCCCCTATCCTCTATTAACTCAAGATGGACCAAACTCAGTAGTTCAACCGAAATCATATTAACACTCCACCAAGTTTTATGCTTAGATTGTTCAATAGAGCATCCCACACCCAGATAGCGCTTTCACAACTTAAACTGAATGGGGACTTAGATTCCTTGCTCAATACCCCCTAGGCCTTTCTAACCATAACTATACCAAGAAGCAAGTTAATATCCAAAACCATAGTGAGTCTATAAAACTTCAAGAGGCGGTGGCTCTACATAGAGGGATTTGTTCCACCAGTGAACATCAAACACATCTATGAGAGCACAATCATCTCCTTTACCTGATTCACAAATATTGACTTCATTTGCAAGAGTAAGACTACTCTCCTCAGCAGAAGGAGGACTAGTCTCCTGGATAGGATCATAGCTCTCCTCCTCAATGGAAGAATTGTCCTCTTTTTTATCAGAGACATTCAAAAATTCTAGACGAGTGGGGCTCACTTTGTATTTTGCAATGAAGAATTCAAAGAATTCCAAGGACCCCCAATCATCACCAAAGAAAGCGTTTGATTTAGAAGAAGAAACAGACAGAGAAGACTCGATACTTTCTGCTTTAGGTGATTCAATCTTAATAGAATTCGCTTTGAGGACAACCTCCACGGAGGGTATCACCGAGGAACACGCCATAGCATCAACAGTTAAAGACAGAATAAAATTCTTAAGAGTGGAGACAACTAAAGCCTAACTAACATCCGCTAACTCGCAACGGTGACTAGATTTTGGGTCGACTTTAACTATGACCACCCGGTTATTTGCAACAAACTTTAAGGAATGATATAAAGTAGAAGTTATAGCACCCATAGCATGAATCCAAGGTCTCCCCAAAAGAAGATTATAAGGTAAAGGGCCAGGCATCACATAAACCAAAGTAGGTAAGGTAACGGGGCCTAGCTACAAAGGCAGTATTATCTTGCCTAGAGCTTGATGGTCAGTATTATCAAACCCATGAATGTACAAAGAAGAAGCATCTAGAGAAGATGAATCAATTTTAATCTTAGGTAGTAAGTCAATACCACAAACGTTGAGAGCCGAATCAGTGTCAACAAGAGTGCACCTAATGCCAATGTTATTAACGTTAATTATAATCATCAAAGGGTCCACTTGCTTCTACACATCCAAAGGCAGGAGTACTTGCAGATGGAACATAAAATTTGGCGAATCCACACAAATATGAGCCAACAGTGCATTAAAATTCGTAGGCCTAGCGGAGACATGCAAGAGGATCTTCTACAAGGCTTCTTGAAGCATCTCTTGATAAACTGGAGCATTCTGAAGTAAATCCCTAAGTGAGATCTTAACTGGAGTAATGTGGAGCTGCTCGACAAGATCATAATCACCTGGTGCTTTGATCGTAGGTTTAGGAGTTGAGGGAAGACTTGGTTGAGAAGGCAGTGAAGAAGTAGGAACTTGAGTAGGTTGAGATGTAGGAACAAAAGGTTGTTGATTCAAATTATGTTTGTTTCTTCTTGTATTATATATGTGCCCAACAATATTATAATAAGTAGAGTCCATAGCATTTATGAGCCTCAGATTCTATGTGCACAGTTCATGAAAATAACTATAAGTAGGATGTAGAATGTACCAACCTGAAAAACTATGGATAGTAGAGGAATGTGCAGAGGATGCCTGTCGATACTCTATAGTTTACAGAGAATATTTGTTCACTCCAGCAATTATGAATGTCGTTGGCTACTTTCCCTCTTATTTGGTAATTTGAATCTAACAATTCAATGCATTCAATTTGGTTGTTGTGTTTCAAATTTAAATTTGTTCGATCATTTGAATTTGTAGCTTCAAGTTACGTAGGTTTTTTAAAGGTGAATTAACTAAATTTTGCATTATATTTGGATTTGATGTTTATTTGGGGAGCCTTACACCAGTATTTAATTGTGTAGGTACCTATAGGGAATGGAGCTAATACATGTAGCTGAGAGAGAGTGTGTTGAAGAATGTGCATTTGACATCCCATAGAGTTGATAAGAGTTTGTCATTATGTCATGTGAAGCACCATTACGTGTGCATATGTATTTATTAATATAATATTTATTGAGGGTGGTACCTTTTGCAAGTAGGGGTATTTGTAATAATAAAAGTTTTTTATAAATTGTAAATGACATTTTTTTTGTGCAACTAGACTTGTATTGTAAATGTAAATTTATGTGTACTTGATTACTTACACTGGTCAGTTACATAGTGTGTTATGAACATGTTGGCAAAACAAGGACAGACAACTGAGAGGGGGGGGTAAATCAGTTGTCATAGAAATTTAAACTTTTCTAACTTAACTTAACCTTAATCTCAGATCTGATGAATAAGTAATTAACCACAAGCAATTAACACATCAGAGAGACAAATAACACCAATATTTTTTGCATGGAAACCCTGTTAGGGGAAAAACCATGGTGGATGTTAGTCCACAAGATTATACTTTGTTAGAAGTATAAAAAGAAATAACAAGGGGAATGCACATGCATTCAGGCACACTGCCTAGAGCTCACTACTCAATTATAAAAGAGGACTCACTGTCCAACAATAGGGTTTGGATTAAAACCATCCAAGATGTGAACTGAGAAAATAGCTTCTTCACAAGCTTGATTACAGTTCCAATTAAGCTCAACACTTCTTCACACTTCGCACAATATTCTTCACACTCTGCTCTGCAATCGAATGATATTCGCACATACACACATAGGAGCACACAAAGCATCATCTACATCAATGAACTAATCATCCTTATATATCTACTACATGAAATTTCATCACTACTTCGTCAACCAAGAAAATAAAATATATTTGCAATGTCAGCCCAAATTTACAAATAAACTTTTAATGTGAATTCACCAAGGTCGGACACAACATAGTGGAGGCCCAAATTAACATCTCCAATGTGAAAAGACATTAATTAATTTCACCTCGAAGATCCACAACACGCTACCAACATGTCGACTAGAAACATGAAAAACCAAACATGCGCAAGAAAAGATCTTCATCCACGAGCTCACTGATTAATGTGGATGCACCAAAAAGATAGAGAATGATCTAGAGACATCTTAGAGCACCAAGAAACAACAGAGAAGCATCTGCAACAACTGAGATAACCAAAATCACACAATCTTCATTTAGGAATACTGACAGAGACCAGCAAAACACTGTTAGACCATAACATACTCAAAACTTCACACAGACCTCTGAAACTTCCGGTAGATGATCTAGATAAACTCAACAATAAACCCTTAAATCCACATTAGCTAATCTTCAATGTACAGAACAGGACACCATCATGACCTGCACAGTTCCACTAGGAACACATAACACTTTCTCTTACAATTTTCTCAATATCCTTGACATATACAGCAATTGATAGACCAAATGCTAATAGTGTTGACATCAATGACAACCACATATCAGCAACCATATCCACAACATCCAACAATCTCCCCCTTTGGCATTGATGACAACACATGATGTGAAAAATACCATCAACCCAACTGACTTCTTCTGCACTACTCCTCTCAACTGAACTTCTCTCCACAAAGATTTTTCACAATGCACTTCTCCCCCTTTGACATCAATGGCAAAGGTAACAATGACCTTTCCATGCACATGCTTTGAACCACATATCTACACATTTGACTACTCCCCCTGAGTAGCAGCCACAAAAACATCAATCTGGATCAAAGTATAGCAATGAAGCTCACAGATTGATGCAAGAAAATGCATCATTTATTTCTTATTAGGAGGGGTAATTACCCCTAGCATTCCTCTGAGATACTCAAAAGTATCCTTCGGCAAAGGCTTAGTAAATATATCTACAATATGTTCTTTTGTAGACACATATTCCAATCTGACTTCTTTCTCATTCACTTTCTCCATTAAGAAGTGAAACTTGATTGATATATGTTTGGTCTTAGAGTGTAGTACCAAATTCCTTGAGATATTTATTGCACTAGAATTGTCATAGTATATGGCAATAGGTTCTTCATATATCACCATGATATATTTCAACATCTGTTTCATCCATATCACTTGAGTACAATTATTAGCAGTAGCAATGTGTTCTGCTTCAGTAATAGATAGAGAAATTGAGTTTTTCTTTTAACTCAATCAAGATACTAACTTCTTCCCTAGGAAGAAATCACCACCACTAGTAGTTTTCTTGTCATCTACATCACCAACCCAATCCACATCAGTGTATGCACACAAAGTAAGATCATTAGCCTTTGGATACCAAAGTCCAAAGTCAACTGTTCCTTTTAGATATCTGAAAATTCTTTTGACAGCAATCACATGCGATTCCTTCGGATCAGCTTGAAATCTAGCAACCATACATACAACATTCATAATGTCTAGTCTAGTATGTGTTAAGTAGAGCAATCCACCGATCATTGACCTGTACCAAGTTTGATTTTCCTTTGGAGAATCATCATTCTATGTCAACTTACATCCGGTCACCATGGGAGTACCAACAGGTTTGGAGTCATCCATTCCAAACTTCTTCAGTAGTTCTTTCACATATTTGGACTGAGATATGAATATCCCCTGGTCCAACTGTGTAATTTGCAATCCCAGAAAGAACTTCATCTCACCAATCATGCTCATCTCAAATTCACTCTTCATCTCATTAGCAAACTTCATACATTGATTATCATCTCCTCAAAAAATGATATCCTCAACAAAAACTTCTATAATCAACTCCTTATCATGATCTAACTTGAAGTATAAGTTGTTATTAGCAGTACCTTTGGTGAGTCCAAGCTTCAGTAGATATTTGTCCAATCTAGTGTACCAGGCTCTAGGGGCTTGCTTAAGTCCATACAGAGCTTTCTTCAATCTGCAAACCATATCTCCCTTGTCTATTAGCTAGAATCCATCTGGTTGTTCAATATACACTTCTTCTTCTAGTTCTCCATTCAGAAATGTAGACTTCACATTCATTTGATAAACATTATAATTCTTATGTGCAGCATAAGCAAGAAATAATCTCACAACTTCAATTCTAGCTATAGGGGAAAAGGTTTCTTCAAAATCAATACCTTCCATTTTAGAATAACCTTTACATACCAATCTTGCTTTATTTCGAACCACTTCACCTTCTTCATTCAGCTTATTTATGAATACCCACTTAGTACCAATCACATTTTTGCCTTTAGGTCTAAGAACTAGTAAACATGTGTCATTCTTCTCAATCTGTGTCAGCTCTTCCTTCATGGCTTCTAACCAGTGTTCATCTTGGCAGGCTTCAGTGACACTCTTAGGTTCAATCTTGAAAATCAAACTATAGACACGTAAAATGTATCGATTGACATTGTGCATTTGATCCTGACTACTAACATCGTTTCATCTTGAATCATCCCTCGGTCTAACCATTAAATCAAATCTCCTTATCTGATTAAACTCATCAATATTCCTCTCTTAATTAAATAAACCAGTTATCTAATTAAGTCCCTCTCTTTTGTTAATTAAATCAATCAATCTTATCTAATTATCACCATTTAATTAAATAATCAATTTTATTTAATTAAATCTCTAAAGTCTGTCTATTAAATTAAATAACTAAAACCTTATTTATTTTAATCTAACATCATCTCTTTTAATTAAATAAATCAAAATCTTCATTTAATTAATCCTTTATCACATTCTTCTCATTATTTGATTTAAATAAATCCATAAATTTAAGTCAATTAGGTCACATCATCTAATCCCCCTCATTAAATTAATTAACCTTGATTAATTCAATCTCCTATCATGTCCCATCCTCTAGCATTTACCACTTGCACATGAAAATAGATTTAATTGATTTATTAAATCTCTATTTTCCTCAACAAGGCATCTTTTGGAATTTTCTTCAAGTTTGAATTCAAAAATACAAGTTGACATGTACATCCAACAAGGAATTTACTCTATCTTACATTTCCTTTGCCTTGAGCCAAGTGGCATTTAATGCATTTCTTTCTTCCCTCTTGCAAGTCATTTCAACAAATTTGAAATTCAAAAATAGGCATTTATTGGCACAATCCTCAAAACTTGCACATCCTCCATCCACTTATAGATTGACAAGTGGCATCTTGCCATTGGATGAATGTTAGTCCCACATTGCTCAAATTTGGACATTCATCCATCAATCTCATCTATAAATAAGAGGCTTCATTCCTCATTTGATCATCCACAAATTATGCAAAGTTATCGTGCTCAAAGATCTATCAAATTTCATCCATCGCCATTGAGTTCTTAGCTAGGTTATGTAGGTTTTTAGCTTGGAGCATTCATCCTTCATCAACAAAGTGGATCACTTATCAACACTCATCAACATACATCAATCTTGCATCATAGGAGTTGGGAAAGGGCCAATTTTCACATCAAATTGGCACCAATTCCCCCATGGGATCATAAGTTTTCTAGTTTAATTAGGATTCAATCTTTATTTTGTTGTTTTCATTGTTTTTTCCTAATTTGAGCTATGTTAATGGATTTCATGGGGAATCCTTATTCTTGCTTGCAATCTCTAATCTAATGTGTTTGTTCATGTTGTTTTGCAGGTATTAGGATTGGGGTTTGCACACAAACAATATTCTTTTGCAATTTTTCTTCTAGTTTGCACTCCTTTACTCTTATCTCCTATGATTTGACTTTCATAATGATTCAGCTTTACATACCTTAGAGTTTTGGGACTTTCTCGGACTTCTAACTCTTCTGATCTTTCTTCTACACTTGCACTTGTCTGTGCTTCTGCACTTGTCTGGGCTTCTTGACTGACTTTATTTACCAGAACAAATTGAGGTTACTTCACCGGAACATATAGAATAATCTGAAGTAGATTCAGTGTCTGAGTGTTCTTTACTTGATTTGTGTTGTCTTCATCTGAATCATAACTGCATTGTCTAGATGATTTGATAGAATCCTCATCAACTCTGACATTTGCACTCTCAACCATTTTTCTCAGTCTTTTGCTATAGCATTGGTATGCCTTGCTCTTAATGGAGTAACCTAGGAAGATCCCTTCATCGCTTCTAGCATCAAATTGTCCTATATCATCATCTCTTCTGATATAACACTTGCTTCCAAAGATCTTAAAATACTTAACAGTAGGCTTGTGACCAAACCATAACTCATAAGGAGTCTTACCAGAATTTCCATTCACATTTACCCAATTCAAGGTATACACAATAGTGCTTACCACTTCACTCCAGTACATATGAGACACATTTCCTTCCATCATCATGGTTCTGGCAACATCCAAAATTGTTGTATTCTTTCTCTTTGCAACTCCATTCTATTGAGGGGTTCAAGGAGCAGATAACTGTCTTTTAATACCATGCTCTTCACAATAAGAGTTGAACTCCTTAGAAATGAACTCACCACCTCTGTCAAATCTCAGACACTTGATTTTTAGAACTTTCTCATTTTCTGCCATAGCCTTGAAACATTTGAATTTCTCCAGTGCTTCACATTTTTCTCTCAAAAAGGAAACCCAAATCATTCTAGAGTAATCATCAATAACCAGCATAAAATACCTTTCTCCACGAATTCTTCTTACTCTGGAGGGACCACAAAGGTCAGTATGTAGCAGCTCCAGCAAATTATTTGAATGAAACTATTTTCTTTGGAAAGAGACTCTAGTCTATTTACCCATCTGACATTCCTTGCAGATTACATTAGCACACTTCACTAATCTAGGCAGATCTCTTACTGTTTGAGTAGAACTTATCTTGATAATGTTGTCAAAGTTTACATGACACAATCTCTTATGCCACAACTAGCTTTCATCTACTTGAGCAATCAGACAACTTCCATTAGCAGTATTCAAGTGAAAAATATTACCTTTTGTTTGTTTTCCTGTTGCAATCATGTTCCTGGAACTTCCCCGTATCTTGCATCTTCCATCTTTGAACTGTAGATCATATCCCTTATGAACCATATTTCCAACACTCAACAAGTTGTGCTTCAAGCCTTCAACATAGAGGACATCATCAGTGTTGTCCTTACCACCAAGGAAAATAGATCCTCTACCATGAATCACACCAGCATTGTTGTCTCCAAATCTTACAACCCCACCATCATACTTTTCTAGACTCACAAATTTTATTTTATCACCAGTCATATGATGTGATCATCCACTATCAATGACCCATTCATCTTTTTCTTCAACTTGAGCTACAAGAGCTTTTTCATCTTTAGTAGATTCAGTAGCCACAGGATTATTTTCAATGGTAGCAATGAAAGCCCAATCATCTTCTTTTCCATTGTCCCTATCAGACTCATCATCAGTCACTACTTCTTTAGCAAAGTATCATCTCTTTGGGAATCTATACTTCTTAGGCTTAGATCTAGGAACTCTTTCAGGACATCTTGATGCAAAATGACCTATTTTACTGCATGAAAAACATTTAATAGGTAATACATCTTCATACTTACCTTTTCCTTTTCCTTCTTGCTTTGCAATCAGTGCTTCCAGTTCTTCTACCTCTCTTTCTTTATCTTCAAGTTGTTTCAGTTCTTCATCATACTTGGATACCTTCCTGGAACTCTCTCCTAGACTATATCTTTGTCTATTACTTCTGGATACAATAGCCTTGAATGCAGATTTAGTCTTCGGTGTAGATTCACCAAATTCACTTATCTCAAAAGCAGCAAGCTTCCCGATTAGCGTATCTCTTGCCATCTTGTTTACTGATCTGAACTCTTCAATAGCATGAACCTTCATTTTGTAGGAGGGAGGCAAGGATCTGAGTACTTTAGCCAATATTTCATCCTCATCCACAGAACCACCGACACATTTAATACCCATCACTATCTCATTTACTCTCTGCATAAAAGAAGTGATATTTTAATCTTCACCCATCTTCAGATTTTCATACTTTCCTTTCAAACTTTGTAGCTTAGCCATCTTCACCTGTGCATCTCCTTCATACAAAGTTTCCAGTTTCATCCAAATCTCATGAGTTGTCTGTAGACCTACCACATTAGCCATCTCTGAATCTATCAGGGAACTCACCAAAGCTTTAATAGCCCTAATATTACTTTCAGCATCTTTGATCTCATCAATAGTAGAGGGGCCATTCTGAGGAATAGTATATGGATCTCTTGTGATCTTCCAGAAGGCTTCACCAATACACCTTAAATGACATTGCATCCTAATCTTCCACAGTGAATAGTTAGCGCCATCAAATCTAGGACTTTCCTTCTTCAATGTCGCCATCCCAGATAACCTCAAGCTATTAGACTTCTTCAGAGGAACTAGCTCTGATACCAATTGTTGGAAAAACAAGGACAGACAACTAAGAGGGGGGAGGGTCAATCAGTTGTCACAGAAATTTAAACTTTTCTAACTTAACATAACCTTAATCTTAGATCTGGTGAATAAGCAATTAACACATCAGAGAGACAAATAACACCAAATTTTTTGCGTGGAAACCCTGTTAGGGGAAAAACCACAGTGGATGTTAGTCCACAAGATTATACTCTATTAGAAGTATAAAAAGAAATAATAAGGGGAATGCACATGCATTCAGGCACACTGCTTAGAGCTCACTGCTCAATTACAAAAGAGGACTCACTGTCCAACAATAGGGTTTGGATTAAAACCATCCAAGATGTGAACTAAGAAAATAGCTTCTTCACAAGCCTGATTATAGTTCCAATCAAGCTCAACACTTCTTCACACTTCGCACAATCTTCTTCACACTCTGCTCTGCAATCGAATGATATTCACACATACACACATAGGAGCACACGAAGCATCATCTACATCAATGAACTAATCGCCCTTATATATCTGCTACATGAGATTCCATCACTACTTTGTCGGCCAAGAAAATAAAATATATTTGCAATGTCGGCCCAAATTTACAAATAAACTTTTAATGTGAATTCACCAAGGTCGGCCACAACATAGTGGAGACCCAAATTAACATCTCCAATGTGAAAAGACTTTAATTAATTTCACCTCGAAGATCCACAACATGCTACCAACAACATGTCGGCTAGAAACATGAAAAATTGAACATGAGCAAGAAAAGATCTTCATCCACGAGCTCACTGATTAATGTGGGCACACCAAAAAGATAGATAATGATCTAGAGACATCTTAGAGCACCAAGAAACAATAGAGAAGCATCTACAACAACTAAGATAACCAAAATCACACAATATTCATTCAGGAATACTGACAGAGACCAGCAAAACATTGTCAGACCATAACATACTCAAAACTTCATGCAGACCTCTGAAACTTCTTGTAGATGATCTAGATAAACTCAACAATAAACCCTTAAATCCACATCAGCTAATCTTCAATGTACAAAATAGGACACCATCATGATCTACACAGTTCCACTAGGAACACATAACACTTTCTCTTACAATTTTCTCAATATCCTCGACATATACAACAATTGATAGACCAAACGCTAATAGTGTTGACATCAATGACAACCACATATCAGCAACCATATCCACAACATCCAACACATGTATTGGTGCTTTTGCAACTTTTTATTTGATAAAATAAAGTTTTTTAGTGGGTCAAAGTTAATTTTTTTTGGAGGGTTAAGTGAGCATGGAGTGAGCGATAATTGGATGGCGAGCGGTAACTAGGACATCTCCCCTAAGTGTCACATAGCACAATGGCACACTTTCAAGAAATGTTACTTTATAGAACCTACATTGTAAAGAGATGTGTAATGTAGGAAAATTCATACCCTTGCATTTTCACACTTGTTTGGGCCTGCCTTGCTTTATTTATCCTTATTTATGTCTTAATTGGTCCTATTTTGCATCCACAAGCCCAATGAATTATATCTTTTTTTGGCTAATCCCGACAAACATCAAAGGGTAAGTGATAATTTAATGATTATGTTTGAGTGTCCTTGATTTTTGGGTCGGGACTATGACTCCACCTAGGGCGTCTTTGTCCTCCAAAGGTCTTGGGAACCTGATTTTGAAAGCACCTAAATAGGTCCCTTTTTGGAGTTTGTGCCTCGACTTTCATGTCTCAGGACTAAGATGCCACCTAGGGCGTCTTAGTCCCCCTTAAGGTATTTTTGAGATTTAATTTCAAACTCTGGTGGGATTTAGCCTCCTTTAATTAATGAATTCATATGTCGGCTTGGTGTAGTGTAATTTCAAGATATTAAGCATGGATAAGTATAAATACGAGGTTCCTTCATTCATTTTCATCCAAGTCTTTTATGAGAGCATTCAAGAGCATTTCATCAAGAATTTGGAGCCATCATCAAGATTCAAGCATCATATCAAGGATATTGTTGCATCATGTTTGTTATTGTGCTAACATTTGTGATGTAGGGTTTATGATTCAAGCAAGTGTTTTATGCAAGACCTATATCCTTCAAGCAAGAGTCAGGAACCACATCCATTGTAGTCATTTCAAGCACATTTGACGCACCTCATAACAAGGGTTTGGTGAATTACAACATAGCACTTTGTTCATTCATCATTTCCCTTCATTATTTCATTTCATTTTAAGGTTTAATTACCAACAAGGGGTTTGACCAAGGAAAACCTCCATTTACTAACAATCAACAAGTTTTTCCTCTCTTGTGTGTTTGTGATTGCAGAATTAGGTTGAAGACTTGAAGATCATTTGAAGTGTAAAGTTGCATTGCAAAGTTGTCATTTTCATGGAAACTCACCTATAGACCAAATTCGAAAGTTTCAGAACCTTGGATCAAAGAAGAAGGAAGTGCAGACATCAAGTCTGAGGACCACATTCAGAGATTCCAGAAATTCTAGATGGGACTAAGTCGCCACCTAGGGTGTCTTAGTCCTCCCAAAGGAATTTTTCATAAATTCTTCCAAATTTAGTTCCTACATCTGAAGATTTCACATCTACCCTAAAAAATAGTAGCAGGACTAAGACAATAGTAAGGGCGTCTTTGTCCTCCATAGCACATTTTGATAGCTTCTTTGCATTTTTGGTATCCTTGTCACTTTTACAGACTTCCCAGGTACGCATATCCTAACTTGTTGCATCACTTCATCATTTGCATCCTTCATTTAGCTTGCATTACTAGGTTTTGTAGGTTGAATGCTTATTTGTCTTTTCCAAGCATTTGCTTGGTGGTGAACCCCTAAAAGCTTAAAGAACCCCTTCCTAGGTCTTCCTTGTTAAGAATTGACTCCCCTTGTGAGGTTGATAGTCAATCCAATTAGGACTCCTAGGACATCCTTGAATGATAATTGGAAAAAGTGGTGTTCTATGACCTAGGTTATAAAGCACTCCATTTTCCCATTATTCATTTTGGTGAACCCAAAAATTTTGAGCATTCACTTTCTAATTTGGAGTTCATTAAAGTTCTAGATATAGGTTACATATATTGCATTGCATCTTGCATTACTCAAATTGCATCTAGGGTTTCTCATAGTTAGTGAAATTGCATCTAGGGTTTCTCATATTTGCATTAGTGAAAGTGCATATAGGTTACATTTTTGCTTTCTTGCATCATTTTATTTCATTGAAAAACTAAAAAGTGCATTTTCAATCATCCTAATTACATTTAGGAACATTGTTATTGCATCCAAAATTGAAAAAAATTGCATTCAACCTTGCATTCAATTGCCTGTCACTAGTCACTTTTTCTTGCATTCATTTGCACAATTTTTTGTTTCTAAACATCAGCTCCCTAAATTGGCAACCTGTGAACACTGTAAACAATCCAAAATTTGTTGTCTTTCTTAGAAAAACCTCTGCTAGGACTAAAACACCCTTCCTGGCATCTTAGTCCCTCTCAAGGTTGCTGGCTCAGAATCCTCTCTCTATTGTTTTTTGTTTGTTTTAGTCCCTAGAACCTCAGAATTTCACCAATAGGACCAAGATGCCCTTACTGGAATCTTAGTCCCTATCAACGTTGCTTTTTATTTTTCAAGATCTGAAATTTTTATTTTGTGCTTCTGTTTGTTGCTTTCAGTTTTCTATTACAATTTGCAGAATTGTTGTTTCTTTCATTTCAAGTATATTTGTTCAATATTGCATCATGGATATGTGCTTTGGAAATATTTGGATGTCCTTGAAATCTTTCAAATATGTTTCAAGTTGTGTCTTTGGTAATGACCCTAACGAAATTGAACTTACTCATGCTCACACAACTCCTAATGCATGTCCTCCTTATGATGTTGACATCATTGGAGAAGATGATGACAGCATGAATAATTTCATAAATGATTGTCTTAACAATATTGAAGCTAATGCATCCTTTTATCCATCCATGACACAACCCAATCCCCCTACAACACCACCTCTTGAGATGTTTGGTTACTTACATCTCAAAACTGAAACAAAAGTTGAACCTAAATTCCCTACACTAGGTGAACCTAGTTCCTCTAAACAAGCAAACACTCAACCATTTTATGATAACAACGTAACAAACACTCCAATCCATTTAGAAGAAACATACGGAAAAGGATTCACAATATTGAATAAACAAGGATGCGATACAACAAGTGAACATAACATTCACCAAGTCCTAGAGCAAATATCAACTAATGAAAACACAAAAGGGCTAGGATATCAAGATCCCCCTCGCAACATAAGACCTCCTAGAGAATACCTAAGGCTTCGTAGTGATGGTACAATAATCTTATATTCTCCCCCTGACATGAGTTTCCTTCTTCCTAAAGAAAAACCAATAACTCGTGACAATGACAAAGGTAATAGGGTCACCTTAGATCCTCCTCCTCCAAGTTCAATCTGAGAATTTGATGAATCTAGCAAACGCAAAAGACCTTAAAAATTACAAAAAATCCAACCCCCTCATCCCCCACTTGAAAGTGAAAGAAAATTACAAATCCTTCTCAACCAAGGACTTATCCTATTGCCACCAGAGAAAGATAGGCTAATACTATATCCTAAAGATGCAAAAGTTCCACTTTGTCGATACAACAGGACTCTTGGACATAGTAATAATGAGTTTCATGCATTCAAGATCATATTGAGTATATATCACTTCAACAAAGATACTTGTTATCTAGTGATTAAATAGCATAGCCTTCATCCTTCTTGTCATGTAATAATTGTAGAATACTCTATTCTCACTATTACATGATCCTTCCCATCACTTACCTCAGCTCATTCTTTTCTTGCACTCAGTGGGGGCAAGAAATAGATAGCCTTGTCCTAGTAAGGCATATGTTGTTGTCCCTTAGGCTCGTTATCCACCTTCCGCTTATATAGACTGAGATTGGGATGCAGATGACCTATTGGATGGTTGAATTGCATGTTCTTTACAAGTCTTTTATCTTTTCTTTTTCTTTTGCTTTCCTTTTTTCCTTCTTTTTTCTTTTGATTGCATGTGTGTGATGTGATCCCCTGTATTGTTTGATGTTTCCTCTCTCTATGTGCATTCCTCCATTTGTACCTTCATTCTTCTATATGTCGTAAGCTTTTTCCTTTTCATTGATCTTTACCTTTCATTTGCATTTTTCATCTTGTGTTTTCCTTTTGGGGATGATGCAAGGTGTCGAGACACCCTATGTCTTCCATGTTGACCCAAAATATTTTTCCTCCTCTTTTCCTTTCCTTTCATTTTTGTCTTGTGTTTTCCTTTGGGGATGACACAAGGCGTCGAGACACCCTATGTCTCTTCCATGTTGACCCAAAGTATTTTTCATTATCTTTTCTATCTTTTCATTTTTGTCTTTTGTTTTCCTTTTGGGGATGACACAAGGTGTCGAGACACCCTATGTCTCTTCCATGTTGACCCAAAAGGATTTTCTATGTTTTCACTCTCTTTGTGTCATTCTTCCAGTTCTATGTGTATTTGGGGAATGATGACAGTTATGAGCTCTCCAATATCATTGTAGCAAAGACAGATACTGACCCTGAATCCATAGATCCCTTATGTGTTTCTAGGGGGCAACCCTCTTTTCCTCTCTCTTTTTCATGTTTTGGCTACTTTAAAGTAATTTCTCACAACATGGTGTTAGCAATTTCTTTAAAGTGGGGGCATACATTGGCATTATTCACTTGTATTTTTTTCATGTTCCTTGTGTGATTTTCCTCCTTCTTGTGATGTGTCCTTTCTTGGTGGTGCCATTGGGTTTGATTTCCTTCAAGAGTGTGATATTTCATTACATTTGTCCTCTCTTGAAAACATTAAGCACAATGTTCCCCAGGATGAGACCTTGTATTTATCCTCTCTTGGAGCATGATGTTCCCTAAGAAGAGACCTCGCATGAACTAAGGAAAATCCCTTCGAACATCTCTATTTCTTATTGCATGCATTTTTGTACCTTATTAAAGTCATGGAGGTATGGCTTTGATATGGTCCTCTGGGGCTCACCTAGTGAACACCTAGCTTCACTAGCCCTTATGAGCGTGCATTTTTCTTTCTATCCTTATCATATTCATAGGGGTATATGTTGATATGGACCTCTTGGGGCTCACCTAGTGAACACCTATCTTCACTAGCCCTTATGAGCATGTGTTTTGTTTGCATAGTGGATAGCGTGTTCCACTTGTAAATCTCTTT